>CM059833.1:5199136-5352136 GCA_030444775.1 Atalantia buxifolia | reverse complement strand
CGATCGATTGTTGTTAAGAGAAACAAGACTCTCAAGTAAAGATATGTAGGTATTATGCTGTTCTACATGCATACATGCACACAATATTAGTTATTATCAGAAAACAAGATGTTGAGAGTAAAATAGTAACATACGGCTATTGTGCTGCCCTGCCTCCTCATCTTCACTTTCTCCTTGAACAATATTGTCCTACAAAAATGCATCACATCATATTGGTTCTTAGCATCCCTTGATATGAACATATTTTTAAGACATAACGCAAGGAAATACAAATAAAAGATACTAACTTGCTCCTCAAAAATCTTGGAAAGCTGTAAGGCTTTCTTCTTTTCAACATTCTTTATCTGCTCGATTTTGGCTCCGATTAACCCATGATAAAATCTCTGATGTGCCTTCAGAATTTTCTTCAGTCTTTCTTCTTTCATCCTGGGGAAATAATAAAAATACAGAGATCAATTTATCTCAATATTATTTATATCATATGAAGCTTTCCCATACGTCTTGAAGAGCTTGAATTAAATAATAACATATGGATAATCATGCTGGCGACAAAATCAACACAAGAAAAACAATTCACAACAAAGTATGAATGGAAAGTCACAAACTCGATAACATATGTTATTTAGTACAAAGAAAAATATAGAAAAATTCAGGAAATTTCATAAAGCTAATTTGATGCCCAGACACGTGTGAGATATACGTACATGCAGTGTAGAGAAAGCATGGTTACATTCCTTAAAACAGAAAAGAGAATAAAAATTTCAAATGAGAACGGAAATGCAGGTACAAACAAAAGAAATGAATCAATAATACTCAAAAGAGCAGGCAGTGAGCTGTGACCCAATTGGTCGGTAAAAATGCAAAAACAAAATAAGGCAGAAAATCGTTGCAAAGTCAGAGCATAACTGTTTTTCTGTTTTTATTCATAGGTAATCTCAAACCATCACTAACCAAAATTTCCTGAGAGCCTCTGTAAATCAAAATATCAAAAAAAAAAAAAAAAAAAAACAAATGAATACATTAAACTTTCTTGAAAATGAATGAAATTCAATGGTATTGCCAGTAAAAAGAACATATTTGACAAAAACCCCAGCAACAACAATATGATATGATACAAGTCAATTAAAATATCAGCACATGAGAAAGATGCTTAAACTTAAAGCAGCAAAACAGACGCGACACTTTTTCACACCAACAGAAGACCAATCCCAATTGAGCTAAGAACAAAACAAAAACAAACAAATATGGGATCCAATATGTAACCAAATGATAATTGATTACATTAGACAGATACAAAACATGAAAACGAAAGAATGAATCAATAGTTATTCACTTACTTCAAATGCGATCCCGAGATCCGATGTTGACACATGTGCATCCTCATTATCTTGATCATCTATGTCATCATAAGAAACCTTCCCTTGTTTGTTAATATCCCTATTCATATTATCCTCATTATCCAATTTAGGCATATTATCATTGCTCTAGCGCAATCCTCCTCATGCGCCTTCCTACTCACTCGATCTCTCTCTCTTGACCTCTTTATCTAATTCCATCTCCTCCCCTTCTCCCTACTTTTCTCTCTTGCCTTATCTCTTTCCCTATCCTTCTCGCTTCCCTTTCTTTCTCTCTATCCTTATGTTTCTCTCTCCCTCTCTCCCTTTCCTTGTCCCTGCTCTTGTCTCTTTCCTTTTCCCTGTCTCTACTCTTATCCTTTCCCTCTCCTTCTCAGTTTCCCTGTCTCTACTTTTATCTTTTCCCCTCTCCTCTCAATTTCCCTATCTCTCTCTGGTTCCTTTCCTTCCTATCCTTGTCCCTATCTCTATGTTTTCTTTGCTTCTCTCCTTGTCACGCTCATCTCTGTCTTCCCTCCTCCTTTCCTTTCTGTCTTTTTCAGAATCTCTTCTGTCTTTACTTCTACGATCCTTTTCATCTCCTCGGCTCTTGCTCTTGTTCCTTTCCTTGCTCCGATGCTCAGTCTCATTTCGGTCCAAATTATCATCATATGCTCCTTCATCTGAGCATTCTCTCACTGGAGATTCATCTGGACCAAACCGATCCATATTGTCTACAAAATTTAAGGCTATAAGATAAAGAAAACGGACCTCAAGTGTATAGCTTTATTACATTCTAATTCAAAAAAAAATGCGCTGTACGGCTAATTCATAATAAAATCAGTAACTGTGGATAATGAATAGAAATCAGTTCTAGGGTTAATGACCTAAGACAGAAGCCAATCACTTCTCAGTAAGACCACTAACTTGTCACAAACTAAAAGATAGTTTCTATTTGCTAAGTTTCAAACTTTTCAGCTTTCAACCTACTAAGCCTTAACAAATTTCACTTGACAGATGAACCCTAAAACTCGTAGCAATCAATAATTTTTAAATTTTGATAACGAAAACCTAATTTCTCGATAATTCAATTTTACCCAAACGAAATTAGTTTGTCAGTGCATTATACAATTCTCGAAGGGAAATTGCCACTCAAATATAAATAAATGAATTAATACACAAATAAGTGATGTTAAAGAGGAGATGCTTGGTTGGCGAAAGGAACCTCAACTAGAAGCAGCGGTTATACGGGCAATTTTGAGAAGATATCGGACTTCGGAGCTCCGGCCGACGGGTAATGGCTCGATTTCCGCGGCTTTAAGCTCACTGTAAAGAAAACTTTGGAAGGGCGAAAAGTCTCGGCAAGAATCTGCCACAGAAAATATATACAGTCAAGCAAAAAGAATGTTTTGGGGATATTTGTTTGTTTCTAATATAGCTTCGGGACTACAACACAAATATGCTAAAAGTTGAGGAGAGTGTTGCAATTATAAAAAAATTAAAATAATAATTGCCAATGAAAAACCGCCGTCTGTGGGGATCGAACCCACGACCACGTGGTTAAAAGCCACGCGCTCTACCACTGAGCTAAGACGGCCATGCGATGAAGAAGCCATAATATATTTTATTAAAAATTATGACTTATATTTTGTGCCACCCATGTCATATTCTTTTGGCCAAAGACTCGAGTCTCTCTTCTCATGGCTCCAAAGCGACCGCCGCTGCTCGCCGCCAAGTTCCCACATCGCCTCCACAGCTTGCGAACATTCATAAACGCCTGAGTCAAATGGGTACCCGACCCGTTTCTCGATGGCGCCGTTTCGAAAGAAAAAGCTTAAAACAAATCCTCTCCTTCAAAAACCAAATCGTCAATTCCCCTTCCAAATCCCTTCCTCTGTCTTCACTTTCTTTACTCAAACCCCACCTCGACCTCCCCACTACCACCGCCCTTAAATTCTTCCAAAAATACCCATCATTCTTCACCCAATTCCAGCCCTGCCCCTCGCTTCCCCTCCACGTCAAACTGACCCCACAGGCTTTGACTCTCCACAAGGAAGAATCAGCCATTCACGGGTTGCCAGCTCAGCGTGATGACGCGGTTAGGAGGCTGGCTAAGTTGTTGATGCTCACCAATGCGGGGAAATTGCCTTTTATGTTATTAACAGGTTCAAATTTGACCTGGGTTTGCCTTATAATTATGTAACTTCGCTTCTTGCTGATTATCCAGAGTACTTTCAGGTTTGTGGAACCGAAAGACTTTATTTTTAAGAGTGAAGTGTGGTAAGGGTATCTCTCTAATTGTAAATTCGGGGTGATTACTGCATTTTCAGGTTTGTGAAGTAAAAGACTCTGTTGCTAACAAGGAAGTGCTGGCGTTGGAGCTAGTTTCTTGGAGAAAAGAACTTGCGGTGTCAGAAATGGAAAGAAGATCGTGTGGTGGTGATTTGTTAAATTTGAAAAAGGGAATGTGCTTGAGGTTTTCGATGAATTTCCCAAGAGGTTTTGATTTGGAGAAGAGAGTGATGAATTGGGTTGAGCAATGGCAGGATTTGCCATACATTTCGCCTTATGAGGATGCGTTTCATTTGGCGCCAAGTGGTGACCTGGCGGAGAAGTGGGCGGTGGCCGTGCTTCATGAGTTGTTGTGGCTTTTGGTGTCAAAGAAGACAGAGAGGGATAATTTGTTTTCTTTGGGAGATTATTTGGGGTTTGGTGATAGGTTTAAGAAGGCTTTGAGGCATCATCCAGGGATCTTTTATGTGTCTAATAAGATTAGGACTCAAACTGTGGTGCTTAGGGAGGCGTATAGGAAAGATTTCTTGGTTGAGAGGCATCCATTAATGGGAATGAGGCATAGGTACATTCATCTTATGAATAAATCAAATGATAGAAGGAAGCCAGTTGGTGTTGTAGCTTTTGGATCACAAAGGAAAACAAAGGTAAATTTATGTATTGACAATGATAAATAAGAAAAGAGAGCGAGAAATGTGGTTTAGGCTGTGAAGACAACTGTAGCTGGTTGTATGATGCCGAGCTTGAGGATGTTGGTCTTGATGAAGCAGTAAAGATGAAGATATGACAAGTAGAGATAAAATTTTGGGAAGGATAGCTTTAAGTAAGATGAATTTTAGGTACATTGATCTTATGAATAAATCAAATGATAGAAGGAAGCCAGTTGGTGTTGTAGCTTTTGGATCGCAAAAGGAAAACAAAGGTAAATTTATGTATTGACAATGATAAATAAGAAAAGAGAGCGAGAAATGTGGTTTAGGATGTGAAGACAACTGTAGCTGGTTGTATGATGCCGAGCTTGAGGATGTTGGTCTTGATGAAGCAGTAAAGATGAAGATATGACAAGTAGAGATAAAATTTTGGGAAGGATAGCTTTAAGTGAGGATGCTTAATTTTCTGCCTAAGAAAGCTCAGAGCTTTTCTTGGAAAAATTTGCTGCCACTCATCGGTCAAATATGGAATGCAGAAATGGGATGAAAATCAGTTTTCTGGATAGAGGATGATGATATTTCTACCACATTTTCTCAAAAACAAGAAAATTGAAACAATAAAACATGATCAATTGATTAAACTATGTGAAAAGCGAGAGTTGATCGTTGATTAGTGGCAATATCTTCTACTCTGCGATATGAGAGCTGCTGACATTTTTATGACTATTTGGGTGGTGAGTTCCCTACCCTCTTTGCCTATAATATTTTTTCCAATTGCAAGTCTGTCACTGCAATCAAGTTTAAGTGTTTACAGTAATCGGCATTTATAGTTTGTTAGCTTTTCAGATAAGCCTGTAGGGATTATTCAACCACATTTTTAACAAATCTCAACAAGCTTGGGGATTGAAAATGTTTAGTTACACATTAAGTCTGGCAAGATTTAAGCCTTGTTAGAGATTTGCTAAACAGTGTGGCTTAGTTTTGACAAAGCAACAACTAGCCATAAACTTTCTTCATGCTTCATGAATTTACAACCCTTTGACTCTTTGCATGATATTTCATGCATGCAAATGCCCATGTTTATTTCCTCATATTTTTACCAAACTTGAAAGCTGGTTTGTATTCCCTTGTTAAGATTTTCAAATCTGGATGGTAGTTATTTGAGTGAATTTTGTTCGATAAAATCTGGATGGTAGTTATCCTAAAAGATTCATTCTAATTGAGATTATACCATTTTTATGCACATAATGCTATATATCGCAAAATTTATCCTAAAAGATTCATTCTAAGTGAGATTATACCATTTTTGATGCACATAATGCTATATATATCGCAAAATTTATCCTAAAAGATTCATTCTAAATGAGGTGATACCCATTATGTCCATCAAAAGTATTGAAATAAATTACAGTAAATATTGTGAAAAACCATTCACTGTTGGACGGTATGTCATCTTATTTAAGATGAATCTTTTGGAATAAGTTTTGGGACATATAGTATTATTTTTATTTCCAAAGGGTTGTTTATTGTCCTAGGTGTTTGGACTGCAGGTTTAATAACATCACATTGGCTAAAAAAACTAATTCTACTTGGATTGCTTTTTCCATTGAACCAAAACATACCTCGGTCTGCATTCATTGGTAGTTCATTGTTTAAAATCATCATTTAAAATGTTATTGGCTACTACGAATGCAAAAATCATCAACCACCATTATACAATTCTACACTTTATGTGTGTAAGTAAAGTTTGTAGACTTTTTCTTCATTTTCAAGCCACATCAAAGGCTTGCGTTACATCTGGGCATTTGCCTCTTTTGAAAGTAGTGTCACTTAAAAGATCCAAACAGGAGGTAACCAGGTACTTAAGCGAACAGTGTGAGTACACGAGTTTAAAGGACTCAATGAAATTACAAAAGAAAGTGAGAGACAATTGATGCAGCTCTTCACCTTCAACTTCAATATTACGAAATGCACTGTCGGCCTGCAAAATTTTACATATTTTATACTATATTATAATTAAGTTTATAATTTCTCTGGTCCTCGGCTAATCAAAATCCAGATTCCGCCACTGCCCACCGCCAACCCTGGCCAGCCTGGAGAGAATTAAATGTGTTTCATATTTGGAAAATGATGTTTGCCTCGGGTCAAACCCCGAAACGGCAGCATAGGTCGTCGTTTCGGCTGTTATTTTTTTGTTTTGATTAGTTTTGAAACGGTTTCTGCTTCTATTTTTTCTTCCTTTGTTCTGATTTCTTCTTTCTCTTCGTTTAACTTAACCCAGCTGCAGACCACTTGCTTCTTCCTCTTTGTTCTCTTCTCTTCATTCTCTTCATCACACCATTTCTGCTTTTAATTTTTTTCTTTGTTCTGATTTGCTGCGAACGAAGAGAAGAGAAACAATAATATACCTGAACTGAAAAATGGTGCCCCTGATTTCTTCAGTTTGAAGCATAGTGTAGATTGATGTGTATAAATTATTAAACTTATGCATGCTTCTGGGTTGTGTTTATATGAATCATATCTCGGATCATGATTATTTCATTGCCATTAATTTCTTCCTTTGAACTTGGAGATTGTCCTCGAAAATTTGTGCTCTCATATGTTTTTATGTCTTGATCCATTTCAACAACAAAGAGACTCTGCAGCTAGATCCTCACTTTATGGAACAGAATGTCCCTGGCCTTGTACACAGTTTAGTATAGAAGAACAACTTAAGCAATGTATCAGTAAAGTAATTGGTAGACAATTCCACTGGAGCCATTTCGAATTCGAAGAATATACTTTAGTCACTGAAGATGCCATTTAGAAGATCTATTCAAAATATCCACTTCCAGAAGTACCCTTTTTATCAAAAAACGAGCATATAAAGTTGGTGGAATAATACGCCAAAGAATACTGGGCACAATTGAGAGAGCAAAAAGAAAACGAAAAGTTGGCGCAACGAGAAGCAGAATGGTGGGATGACTTGGGAAGTGAAGAAGCAGACAACATAGAAAACAACATGAAAAGATAGTCAAAGTAATCAGAGCCAGTGTAAAGATAAAATAGACAAGAGTTACGTGATTTTTACAGATAACCTTTACTCGCCACCCGATAAAGGTGAAATAGAAACACCTTTTCATTTTATCTTTTGTTACCAACAATGAGTCAAAGACAAAAATAGTAGCCAGTTACTATTTATAGATAATGAGTCACTATAAAAGTACTTAGTTAGTCAGCTTGTACTTTTTATTTTAATAGTTGGCTTTTCGCCACATGTAAAGTGTCAATTTTAATTTTTGTCCTTGGTAACTAATGTCAATAGTCATGTCAATAATAGTCTAGAGTCTTGAGTTGTATATAAAGACTTACAAGTCTATGTAATGTGTGCGTGAATAAAGTACAAGCGTAAACAAGCAAGCACTCAACTTGTACTCAAAAAGTAATATCAATAAAAAGTTTCTTTTTTCACAAACACTTTACAATTTGTTTAGACAGCAGCAAGCAAAGCAAGTAAGTAGTTTTATTTTTTACTTTTATTTAGCTTTTGGGTTTAGAAGTTTAGTCAAGTTAGCGAAAGTATAAATTATATTTAAAACATTAACAAAATGTGGTGTTTGTCATCATTCAAAAGCAATGAGTTTTTAGAGGAAAATTTTTTGATGATAATTAAGATTTTTGGTTTTGACAAAAATAATATATGTTGCTGTGCAGGAAAGTATAAAGTTGCGTGCTTGACCTGAGAATGGAGAGGTGATATATATATAGCATGAATAAACAAAGGCCTTAATCACTTGATATATGAAAAATGTTGTAAATTTGTGGTTTTGGTATCACTTCTGTGATATTCACAATCTGAAAAATTTCTTACTAGTGCAAATATGTCCTTTAATTTGAATAAATTACCACCATCTTGACCAAATGGGGCTAGATTAATGAATAATAGACTAGGGATTGCGAATGGCTGGACCTCGGTCGATGAAGGAAAATGGAACGAGGCAAACGAAGGAGCAGGTGGGTTCTGAAGGATTTGCAATTGTATTTGCAAACGAACGTGGCTGTCGGTCGATGAAGAGAACAAAGAGAAGAGAACGAAGAGGAAGAAGCAAGGGGCTTGCGGCTGGGTTAAACGAAGAGAAAGAAGAAATCATAACAAATAAAAAAATAGAAGCAGAAACGGTGTCGTTTCAAAACGAAAAAAAAAAAAAGAGTCGAAAACGATGACCTATGCTGCCGTTTCGAGGTTTGACTAAAGATAAATATCATCGTTGTTCATATTTTATTCTAATTTGGAATTATTTGTCCTCTTAAATAATTTCTGTAACCTAATAAAACAGATGCATGAATTAAAGAGGGATGGTGATGGTTGTGCATTGATTGAATCTCTTCTTGTATACTGATAATTCATTAAAATTTTCCGCTTCAATTATGTTCCTTAATAGTTTACATAGTCTTTTTTTTTTTTAAAAAAAAAAAACCTTTGTATAATTGTTATTAATTATTTGAGTAGATGCCGGCATCGGCATATGTTGATTTAATGTTTTCAAATTATCTTCCGAAATAGCTCATTTTGATCCTATAATGAATATCAAATTCACCAAATAGCAAAAATGCTTTTAAAGGGTAAAGTTATTTTGTTCATTGTATTTTATCATCAATTTATATATTCTGAGAATGGCTTACGAGAATTTTATTCCTATACATAAAGAGATTTATTTCTATTAATATTTAAAGAAATATACTCAAAAAATGTTGGATAAAGGGTTTAAAAAGGGCCGTCGCACGGGCTGACACTCACCTCCTCAAGTTGTAATAAATATATAATAACAAATATGAGTTTATTGAATATTTTAAAATTTTCAATATGTACAATAGTTAAAAAGAATTATGTATACTCAAATTTATGCTTTAGAACATGCTGCTTATAAACGTCCTTTTTTTTTTTTTACTAAAATGATTAGGTATTAATATTATTTTGGACTTCATTATAATATATTTTAATGCCAATAATTTGAAAAGGCTAAGATCCAACATTTTCGCACCAATATTTTTCTGTCTCACCTGTGATTCATTGCTTATCAACAATTCTTATCCCTTATCAATGATCAAACAAATTTTTGACTGATAGGAGAACATCAACATTCAATCCCACGTGAATTGCACGTGTAAAGTTTCTTTTCCTTATCATCAAAATCCACAAACCAAGACAGTCCACAATTCAAACTGATCGGGCTGTTGCCCCCACAAGTCAAAACTGAAGACACCAGTTTAAGCCCTCACCAAAAAAAAAAAAAAAAAAAAAAATAAATTAGAATGAGGGCTTAAGTCTTTCCTCAATTATTAAGTAAAAAGTAATTTTTTTTTATCAATGTGAAGAGAGTATACGTTTCGAATATTAAAGAGAGTAAAAATTTAAATAGTATTTCATCAGAATATATATAAAACTAATTCTAATAATAGTATCGTTTAAATATAAGTGATAGTATGATTGTACATATTAATAATAATAACATGTAATATGAGTCCAAGGGCCTACCATTATCTGGAGCATCTCTTTCTTGTCTGCGGCCATTATTATCACCCGAATTGTAACGTTGCCATACAATGTGATGGGTATCATATCCCACCATTTGAGTCCCGTTAAATAATTAAATTTTATTAGTTTTGTTAATTTGGAATACGAAATCCTTATAGTATTATAGTTGGACCTATAATATATTTTAGACCTAGGTTTAAAATATAAAATTTATCAAAGGGCACATTTTTTTTTAATTTAACAAATTAATCTATCACTAGTATACTCATTAAGTATTAATTACAAATAAACCTTCGGAAAGAAAATCATGTACATTCTAAGAAAATAAAAACATTAATTTGTTTATAATTAATTATGTTGTCTTATGTTTAAAAAAAAATGTCTTAAATTTTGAAAATATTTCCACAATACCGAGTAAACCGAAAAACCGACCACAACAAATGAACATGAGCAAATTTTATCATAATATTCACGTAGATGCGTAGTATATATATACATACTAATCTGGTATCAGTGGTGGATGTAGAAAAATAATTTATTGCGGGTTAAATTAAATAACAACAAGTCATAAAAATTGAAAACTTGAATAATTAAAATGTGGCACCCGCAATTCAATAATTAGGAATTATAAATATTTTTGGCTGTGGATTTTGATTTTTAAGTAAAAGTATGACTTTTGCAATTAATAAAATAATAGTTTAAATTTTAAAGGATTGGGCTATTTAATAATTTGACAGAGCTATTTAGAAATATATTAATTTTTCTTTATGAAATAGAGGTATTTTTTTTTTTTTAGCCCCACTGGTTCTATAGTGAATCCGTCTATGTCTAGTATGGAATCTTAAATTTTTATTAAAGTATGATAAAACTATTAAATCATATAATTTAATAGTATAATACCATTATAATATTAAATTATATAACTTAATCGTTTTTCTGACCATTACACTATTAAATCATGCTTTCAGTTTATTTACTTTTTTAATAAGTCAATTTAATTGCTTTTGAAATTATTATGAAATGACGAAAAGAAAAGGTTTAGTAATGAATCAATATATTTTTGATCAATTTGTGGGAAAGTATATGAGCAGTACACTTTGGAAAAGTTGCTTTGAAAATGAGATTAAATATCATTAATTTATATTTAATCTGGTTGGTGAAAAGGCAAGAATTGAACTATTTCGAAAAAATAATTCTCAAGTTATGATGAATAATTTAATTAGTTGAGTTGATACATGTGATTCCAACAAATCTGACCCATTATTATTGTAACCATACACATTTTAGCTTATGGTTTTCTTCCTTTGCTTGCTATGATTACAGTCCCTTCATTAACCACAAAAAAATAAAATCATGTAGAAGGTTTTAACTTTCTATTTTTGTAAATTTTATTACCATACGTTAATTTATTACTTTTAATATTTTACTATTAAAAGATGATTTAAATGAGAGTGTTATATTTTTCATCTTAGCTAGGATATAAATATTGTATTATATATATATATATATATATATATATATATATATATATAATTATCATTTTTCTATAAATTTGATGAAATCACAAGAATACATGCCATCTATTTATTTTATTATTATTATTATTCAATAGTAGATTAAGAATTACAAATAATAAATTATATATATTAATCATAATTTTGCCTACCATCATCATCAGAATAATCTAAAGAACATTTTTATTAAATCACTTGGAATCATTTGCGTATTATTATAATAAGACTTAATTTATTAATTACAACGCAAAATATATGACAGTGATCATCATATTCTTTTGACTATTTAATTAATGGTCAGATGTGTTTTTATTAGTTGATAAAAATATTTTTTAACGTGTAGAAATATATAATTAATAGTTATTAAATAAAAATATAAAATTAATTAAATTTTAATAATATATTATTATACATACACATATGACACAAGATTATGAAAAATTATGACACAAGATTATGAAAAATTGAGAAAAGATCAGCTCAGCACTATCCAATCTTCGATACCACATGTTGATGTCCTATATCACTGCTTCAACCAACCACTATAATAACATATCTACCCTCATACTCTCAATTTTCAATTTCTTGCCTACATAAATATACCAATGTGGTTTTCATGACCTATATCAAAACATAGAGCAAGATAATTCTAGATAGAGAGGGAGAAAGAGATTTTGAGAGGGAAAAAAAAGAGAGTAGTGCAACCTGAGATCTTGGAGAAAGAGAGAGAGAGAGATGGGAAATATTGGAGAGATAGAGGGCATGGAGAGATTGTCATCAACAGTTTCTTATTCAAATACAATGCCAATGTTGTCATTAAACCATGTGTCATTTGTGTGCAAGTCAGTGAAAAATCTGTGATGTTTTATGAACAAGTCTTGGGATTTGTTATGATCAAAAGACCTTCTTCTTTCAACTTTGAAGGAGCTTGGTATGTCCATTTCTCTCATTCTCTGTTTTTGTTTCTCAGTCCTTTTCTTTTTATTTTATTTTCTTATTCTTTTCTTCATCTGCTTGGAATTTCCATGAACACCAATCGTGGGATCCTAAAGAATTATTCCTTAAACTATATCAATGTATATTATCTTTGAGCTAAAAAGCGTTAAGGGTGGGTTAATTAAAAAGCATGGAGTTAATAAGACCCTGTTTTGGTTTTCTTTTCCCCTCAAAAAAGAAAAAGATTAAATAAATGATGATTTCTATTTGAAAGTCCTCGATAAGTTTTACTGAACTTCGGAGATTCTTTGACAGATAAAATTTGTTGGAAGCTTAATTATGATGATTTTCAGAATTTTAATGAAATTTTCGGAGGCTTCATTATTCAAGAGATGATCTATGTAATTTTTACCTCAAACCTTTAAAGTAGACTATGATACTTAATAAAATAATTGTGATAAAACTAAAGAGTTTCAAACACTAAATTTATAACTTAAAAACACTAAATTTAAAATTGTATTTTGATAACTTATTGTATAAATAGTAGGCAAACCACAAACCTGTTCAAGAATGCATGCTTCATGCTTTATGAGTACTTTTAATGATAGCGTAGGCAAGATAGATGATGATATAAAAAAAAAAAAAGGAGAGAGTTGCATCACCAGAAAATGCTTGATGCTTCTCTGAATTTTTCCAAGTATTTGGTGAAAAATTGAAATTGAAAAAAAAAGAACAATAGCAATACATACTCTCATTCATTTTCTCATTCTTTATTGTTATATCATATGGAACATGATAATTAAACTTGAATGGTGACAACCAAATCTTTGTTGTAAAAGTCAGTTTCTTTTTCAATTGGTCCCCAACAAGTACTAATAATTAATTTGCTAATTAACATCAATTATGACACTTTCTTTTGAGCCTCTCTAATTACATTCTTTTATTTCTTTTTATTTTTCAGGTTATTTAACCATGGAATTGGCATACACTTGCTAGAATCTGATAAAGCTCCAGAAAAGAAAGGCAAGATCAATCCAAAAGACAATCACATTTCATTTCAATGCTCAGACATGAAACTTGTAATGAGAAAATTGGAGGAGATGAACATTGAGTACGAGACTGCTGTTGTTGAAGAAGGTGGCATACAAGTTGATCAACTTTTCTTCCATGATCCTGATGGCTATATGATTGAGATTTGCAATTGCCAAAATCTCCCTGTTCTTCCACTTTCCTCTTGCCCTCTGAAACTCCCCAGTGTCAATGCCAGTGCCAATGCGGGGCATACAGCATCAAAAATTTATGGTAAATTTCTTTTTCCGCCATGCTATTATTTTTTTCTTTTTAATGTTCAAATTGGGTTGTGTTGTGTTGTTGATGGTCGCCTGAAATTGCATTCAGGCAAGCGGAGCTCAGAGACGGCGGCATGCTCAGGAGAAGTTGCGGCAACTCTGATGATGGAGAGCTTGGTGGCTGACATGATGGACATTTTCATGTGACCAGTTTCTGGAGAGATTCATGTAATTGTGGTTGAAACTATTTTCCAGATTGTTTTTGTGTACAACTTGTAAAGAGAGGGTGAAAGGTTTTGTAGCTCTGGGAAGACAAAATTGTTTTTGTTGGTGAGGAGTTTCTTTGCTGTTATAAATTCTCTGTGTTCATGTAATGAACTGGCTGATTTCATCAAACCTTTTATAGTCATTCTCTTTTATCTGTAGCGGTTGTTTATTCATTTGTTCTCCAGGGTGAATGATTTCCAAGACGATTTCATTAGGTAGTCAGGTGAAAAAATAAATTTACGAAAGCAGATTAAGAATATTCTGAGTCCAAATATCGGAGCTATGACATAACTCTTAAATCTCTTATCCAGTAGGCTCCCTGCATATCCCTAGAGCGGGGGAAAAAATTAAAGAATAAAAGGATTTTTCATCTAGCAGGCCTTCACATATCTCCAACCACCAATATAAATTAATAGAATTATAATTTATTAAAAATTATGAATAAATACTACAAGGAAAGCATGCTGTAAATAAAGGTACAAAGGAGATTAAAGCTAGGGATTGCTACATGGAAATACATTGGGAAATTTTTTTCCTTAAGAACCTATCTGCTACATTTCACCAAAATCTATTCGTTCTTTCCCAGCAATAGTATAATACAATTTGTACAACATAGTGTGAAAGATGATTCCAAAGAAACAGGTCCTATAATCCTATGTTTGGATTATATAGGGAATCAGAAGAAAACCAGGAAACCAAAATTTTGGTCAATTTGTGATCGGATGATATCGCCTTGAGTTACGTTATATGTCAATCACTACACAGTCGACTAAGCTAACTGAACCGGACAGGTACTTTCTAATTTTCAGTCTCCTGAAGAAATGACAACAAAAACATCATCAAGAGACCATTTCCTAGGTTCTGATTTTTGTGAAGGGTTGATTATTGCGCGCTCTGTATTAGCAAGCCGGTAGCCGATCACAATTTCCTGTCTTTGACGACCTCGAATCATTATATCAAAAAATGAAATCTCTTCCTGGTCAAATAAGTAGAACTCTGCCGGTTTGATGCACATTTCGTTCCCCTGGAAAGAACAGACTGGTCAGACACATGCAAAAGTCTAATTCTGCAGCTCTGAATTTGATAACATTATTAATAGTGTAAACAATGCTATACTTTATTCAAGTACTAAGGTTCAGAGTGGATTTGAAAGTGTACCTCCTCAGCAAAAAGTTCCTCAAGAACGCGATTGATTTGCTTGTCTTCAGCCACCATTGCCAGTGCCATACTCACAAGTTCATTTGATAGTACATAATCGCTGATTCTGGACACTGATACCAGGTTCCTAGTCCTGGAATCTAAGATTTCACTGATAATAATAGATTTGTCTGAAGCCTGCTGCATTTCACGAATCCAGGAGCTGTGAGAGAACCCGGATAAGCGTAAGGAAGTAGGCTTTGTATCTCTGTAAGGCAGACGTTTTGACTGTAATCGATGAGGGCAAAAAAGGCTTTTATCATTTCTCAGAAATCTAAACATATATTGAAAATTCATCAAAAAATTTTGGTTAAGTTACTACTCACAGGAGAATAATGACATCATAGAGGCTGTAACTGAAAAAATAATACAATGAAAAATATGAATATTATACTACCAGGGTAAAACAACCTCAGTAGTGAATACCAAAGTGATGCAAAAATTACTAAATTTAAAATATTCTTCTGGTAATATCACAAGTGCTAATTCAGTCAAATGAAAATCATAGTTTTTTTCATGCAATAAACCATAGATATCATAGGGTGCGTTTGGAGCAGCTGCGCTGTGTTTTCTGCCCTATATTCTAGGGAATATTCCCCTAGAATATAGCATGGGAGCAGCTGCGCTGCCACAAACGCAAGCATAATCTATAGCAATCTGATATCTATTAGTAGTTTAACAAAGATAATCATATGAACCAAAACTTGCAAGTCATATTCATTTCAGCAGATCCATAATCTGAAAAGAAGCTAATCATGCCCTCAAATTCATATAAAAGATTAGAGATCAATAAGCACATTATACTAATTTTAAAACACACAAACAGGCAAATCACCTGAAAAATGAGTCAGCAATCATGAAATTTGATTACCGCCTGCTCGGTCAGAAGTAGTTACCTGTATGTCACGAATCAGGAGAAGGGTGGCAAGAGAACGTGAGTCAGAATGCACAATCGAGTCTTCCAGTGACTCATCTGCAAGAATTAATATCTGTCCATGGAGTTAGTAATCAGTTGGAAAGAAGTAAACAGAAGAAAAATCTTAAAGGTGCTAGCATACATTCAGCGAAAGAAGAGAAAATTCCAAAAATCAACAGTTTAGCAAACTGTATGAGTAGCTTTCAACCGATTCAGTATGTGGGGATTTCATAAAGTTTTAAGATTTCGATGCTAACTTCAATAGGTGAGTGGCACATAGATAATATTTTAATTAAACAAGGCGCGGCACCGTCTCTTCCCTTGTTAGAAGTGTGACTGAGTCTCCGGATGACAATTATAAAATTTCCTTGAAAACGACAAAGGAAATATCAACAGTGGATCTGGATTATGGATATGTTATCACAAATTACATGTTGTAAAGCTGGACCTAACCCTTTAAGAGGTTTATTCTGAACCAGAATCGCACAGATAATACTATAAATAGATAAATATGCATTTGTGTTTGTGAGACAGAGAATGATCCACGCAGAAGACAGTGCAACTTACAGAATCAAAAGTCTCCAAGGGTAGACTTTCTAAATGACGTCTAATAACAGCATTTCCTTCACGGTGCACAAGTTTTATGTTCACCAATCCCGAAATGTCAAGACCACCATCAGTAAGTTTCTTCTCTCTTTCTTTTCAGGTACCTCATTAAGCATCCACAATTCTGAACCTGGAGCCAGGAATGCCTCTAGGACCTGAATTGTGAAAAGAAGCAATGAAGACAAGTAACAGCTAGGAACTCAGTTATGAAAGATTATTTGGAACTTGCAGCTTTAAAAATTCTAGACTAGCCATGTTCTTTCCACCATCATTTTATGCTTAATATGTTTTTTCTTTTCCACATATACAAAACTGCAACGTGAACAAATCTAAACCAACAGGTGAAGGTGAACTAAAGGTAATAGACAAAGCTATAAGCAAATTACCATAATCATATCATCAATGTCACGGCGCCAGCCACAAAACAATATCTTCTCTGGATATTTTGGAGGGTCAGGTATGTTTGGGAAAGACCGCATGCGTACCTGCATGAAGCACACAGGATAATTGAGATATGAAGACACCAAGGAAAACCACTGTTTCAGTTGCAAGCGTCAATCTTAAAGAGGAACACTAAATAACTTTTTCCTGTAGGTTTAAGGATGAAATAACTATTGAATATATTTACTTTGCTGCTATATAGAGAATTAGAAGACAGACCGCCTCTGGAAGGGGACCAGGCGCATAAGTATCATCATCCTCGGCTATAACAAGGACTTCATCTCCTCTTTCAGAACATAGTTATCATCTGGATTTAAAATTATCTTGCCACCCTCAGCTGCAACCTTAATTCCACAGGGAATCGCATCAGGAAATGAAATCAGCACTTCTTCAAAACGCAGATCATCCAATTGAGGCCATCTTTTAATGTAAAATTCAGCATTCTCAAATCCCAATATGTCTTCCCATATCTGGCCAAAACATGAAACAAATACTTCCCTGATCAGTAACTGCAAGATATACGAACTACGCTATCTAGGTCGAGGATGCTGCTAATAAACAAGGCTGATAAAGACATAAGTTGAAGCAGTAAGAAATCATGTGTTGGCACACAATGAAGATGTTTATGATTGCAGATGGAGGAGAATCATAAAAATGATCTCCATAGCAAAATCTGATGAGATTCTTTTGTACCTCCACTCTGAATATTAGGTAATTTTTTCAGGAATGGGGATGTGAGAAAATATAAAGAAATTCATATAAAACCAGTGGATTCAGAATGTATGGTGAAGAAAAGCATATAATTGAGCCTAATGAGGTTCCCCTCTATACTATCGCCATGCATAAACCGAAAGTTCTAAGGGCGGTAAATTACAGTTGAAAAATGTAAAAATAGTTCAAGCAGGAGGAAGGGGAGAAAGAGGGCTTATAATTGAATTCATACATAAATTGGAAAGAGTAAAGGAGCTCATTCTAGTAACCTGTGCAAGGCCAGGTTGCAGAGCACATTGGATCATCAACCGCCCAATCACATCATGTGCAACAACTGTTTCAATGAGCTCTCCTCCAACAAGCTTTACCAGGGGTTCATTGTCAAGGTCACTCATTTCCACAACAACATGACCCCTTAAACCCTCTTTTACTCCTGTGAGACTAAGCACAACCCTTAAAGCACGTGCATCACTCTGGTAAATGAAAAAATGAATGTCAAATTGATGCTCCACAAGAAATAATGAAAGTCATTGAGAAGCATAAGAAAATTGCTATCCTGTAAGACCTGATCTGCATTTTCATCAGATGCTAATACAATGATAGCACGTGCCTTTGATACTGATACCTGTAAACAAAAGAAAAATTCAAGCCCAATATCATTCATAGAAATGTTATGAAAGAGAAATGAATAAATAAAATAGGTAAAAAGAAGTAAACTGAAACAACAAACTGAATGCCCCTCAATTTCAACAAATGAATACAAAAAATCAGAGATACCTGAAATTACCTTCTTTAAGTCAGCCAGTATAAGAGGACTGCCGCTCCTGCATATGACAGAAGTCCCCATAAAGTCAAACTCTAGTTTTGCTATGTCCATCTCCATTTCTTCCTTGTCTCTTTCTGCCAGTACAACAATAATGCCTCCACCAATGCTCTTGTTTGCAACTGCTAGCTGTTTCAGAAGCGAACCCTACAACCAAAACAACATTGCTCCAAATTTTAGACACTAGGGAATCCAAGGTTACTACAATCAAGATTGGCCAAATCAAGCCATAAGATTACCAATTTGTCGCTCCAGCCAAGAATTAGTATGTGATTCTTTTCTATAACTTCACTCTTTCCTTTCCTCAGTGAATCTACCTTCTCCGAGATGGCATCTGAGACGAGTCCCAGCATCATTGCGAATATCAACATGCCTCCTGAACTAATAGAGACAGAAACAATCCTGGGCCCAGTGCCAACCCTATCGGCATGATTTCCCGAGTCAGCTACAAATGTCCATGAAAGCCAAAGAGCTTCAGCAAAGCTGCTGTCGCTGACCGCATACAATGCCAGGCCACCAAATAGTATGAGAAATATAGTCGCAAAGAGTAGTGCAAGCAGCTTTGCATAAGGATAAACGGAGAAACACACATCCACACTATATGCAACTCTCTTCTTCAAGGGAACCTCCTCTTTGTTTTTCTTTGTTCTTTTGGAGAAATTCTTTATTTGGGGAAGATAATCAAGGTATTTATACAATACAAATGGCATAAGAAGTGTGACTATCACACAATACAAAGCAACGGTTCTACCGTCAGCATTACCAAAATTGGAATCTGAGCTATTGTCAGTATGTGAAACATCAATGCCATTATTCCCAGCAATACTTTTATAGCTACAAAATCTACGAAGGCTAATGTTCTCTTCCTGCAAGAAAACCAGACTGTAACTGAGAAATATGAACAGAAAATTAAATAAACCGGGGTTGAATTAATATGTTTGAGATAAGGATTTTAAATGATCATAATTGATTTTATTTATACATTTTGAGCAGTAAAGCAATATACATGAAGCAACTTAACAAACTTATTAATTCAAAGAACACAAGCTTACCTCCAGTTTTTCAACTCTATTCCGCAAGTAAATTGCATAACATACACATAATATACAGTTGATTATTACCTGCAAAAGAATAAAAAAAAATCAGCTTTACATTTCATTGACTCTTTTTAAGTTTAATTTTTCAACGTGTTAAGCCAAATATAAAGAAATTTACAGCAGTTAAGCTCAACACAAACTACTAACCATGTAATACGTCATCGAGGAGCTCTTTAACTCACGAGTCGTTCCACTCAACTGACTCACTGCACTCGTCTGAGTCATTGAGTTCGACTGAGTCACAGCTAAACTCGCCACCTCCTTCTTTTCTTTCTTCGAACCCAACTCTTGAATCCTCTTCTTCTCCTCATTTCCTTTAAATTCAAGCTTATTGGGTTTGACTTTGATCCGCCTCCGACCCATATGCGGGCCCAAGAACGACGGATACATCCAGTCTCTCTCGTTAAACCCATTACTCGACGACAACGACGACGACGACAAAGAAGAAGACGACGCCGCAGCATCGGAGTCAATGGACACGCGGAGATTGACGGCTTGTCGGTTCGGCGAACGGCGGGAAAAAGTGGGCCTGGGAAGTGAGTGTCGTCGGAGATCGTCTTCGATCGCTTCGGCAGCGGCGGCTTCTCCGTCGTCTTTGTCACCGAAGCTTCATCATTATTGCTGTTTTGCATTTTCTCTAAATTTTACAAATTTGATGAAGAAGAGATCTGAAAGAGTTTTTATTATTACCACTATTATTATTATTTTTCTTTCGTGAAGTTAACAGTGAAGCGATGTTTCCCTGAGAAATAGATGATGATGAAGAGAATCTGGGCCGTTGAAAGTGGGGGTTTGTGGGGTATGCCGGTATGGTATGACGTGGACAGTTGTTTGCTTTTTGTAATCAAAGCAAACAGTTAAAACAGTTTTTAGTTTACAGTTTTTTCAGTTTTTTTTTTTTACATGAAAATTTTCCGAGAAATTCTTTTCTGCAAAAATTGCGGCATTGGTCGGAGAGGACACTCAAATCTTTTTTTAATAAATTTATAAAAATGAAAAATACGATTTTCCAAATTTCAAAGTGCATTAAAAAGATCACAACTTTTTCTATTGTCTTTTGAAAAATATGTAACAATGGTCAAATTTAAAAAAAAGATAATATTTAAATATTAAAAAATAATGAATAAAAATAAATTTAATTCTATCCGATGCCCATGTTTTTACCTTTTAAGAAAAAAATAATATTTGAAAACATGAAAATTAAAAAAGCAATAAAAAGTATATTTTAAAATAAATGTCTTCATAAAATATCAAATATTATTTTTATCTAAAATTTTGAAGTGAAAAGGGTTTTTAAAGATGATATCTTAGTAGCCTTTGCACGTACGTTGAGATCTTGGGTTTTTTTTTTATACTTTCTTTTCTTTCATTTATTATTTTTTATATTTTTTGGATATAATTTTAAATCTAGTAGAATATACCAATTAATTTCGACTATAATTATTTTTTTTTTTTTTAAAAAAGAACATTGCGCATCTGCAAAAAGATAGAAAAGTACTTTGCAATTACCATGAATGAAAAGTTTCTGCATATCTTAAAAAGGAAAGGATTAAGAGATTCATAGACATTATTTTAGTATGATGATGCTTTTTTTTTTCTTTGCAATTTCTCGACCTCACAATCTATACTTACTAACTTGAAAAAATATTCTACGTCCATAATCATTACTATTAAGCTCAACATTTGCTTATATGATTAGATAAAAGCGTAGCATCAATCTGCATTCACATCACAAACTTGGATCCAACTATTAAATTCGGTTTTAATAATAACTATGAATCGAATCCAACGACTAAATTTGATTATAGATTCATACAATTGTGGCAAGACCACAAATTTGGATCCCATATGATTATATGATTATATCATCCGTACTGTTTCTAAATTCACTTTTTCTAAAGTCAACATCAAATATTATTGGTTGAGCTCAAGATTGTCATTTCATATCACCCATACACTGCTCATGCGTGCACTTTTTCTAAATTCTAACTCCAAATCCAAATTCAAATATTACTGAATATTGGTTCATACATAATAATGTAGAAAGATCACCTCAATGTAAAATACAACATAAATTAAACATGAGTAATGATTTAGCATGCAACGATGCTCACTTTATAATGAGTGACAGTGTCACGTCGTACTGTGATTAATTCATCCAAATAACTCATTTTTTTTTCTCCACAGGTGATCTCCACTTGTCAGAACTTAAATGCCGTTGCCATTTTAATTTGAATAAGCTTTGCTAACCAAAGAGAAAGAATACGGATAGGACAAGCACAGACCAAAACCTGTGATCGACTTAGCGAACAAACCTTAAAATGCCAACACATTACCAGAAAGAGTCAAATGACATAAACTCAATCTTACATAAATAGCTTGTAGCTTTTAGATTAAATTGAATAAAATGAAAGAAAAATCTTATTATCTTGTTAACAAGAAGGAAGGGTTCATCCTTACTTATCAACAGTTTTAGGACTAGTCTTTGAATCAGAAGGATCAATGTATCTCCAAAAGAAACCCAAAGTGCTTCCCATGATGTTCATAATCACAGCTGACATTGCTGGAGGTAACGCAACCATTGATGATGTGAAATGGGCTGTAGCTAAAACCACCCCTAAGGAAGAATTTTGCATGCCAACCTGCAAATAAGTGATGTGAAAAGAAAAATTATTTACACGTATAGTCATTCTCAAGTGCAGACATTTGTACTTTTCAAACATCCGGACTTAAAAAGTAATTGCTTGACATCTTAAATCTTGCGTATTAAGAGATACAGACGTCCACATCTAAATATTTTTCATATATTTCTACTGCTATGACATATGACATGATCGCGAAATGAGACCACTGGCACACAGTATCCTTATATTTCACCATCTGACTCTCATTTCCACACAATTCTAATTCAAGGAATTTCAATATGAAGAAATACACACTGAAACAAATATGCATGAATTTGTTCTTGTATGACAAAACCTAAAAAACCTCTCTCTTTTTCTCTTTGTATGACAAAACCTAAAAAACCTCTCTCTTTTTCTCTTTTTGCATATAAAGAGAAATTTACAACATTAATAGAAATGTTAAAGAATTTGTTCAAAAATCAATAAACAACTGAAAAATAATTTCAAGCAAATATACCATAGACTCAGCATGTTTAAAGATCACTTGAAATGTTCAATATAACTGTACCTCGACTGATATTGCTCGCCTTTGTGGTTCTTTGAACCCACAAATAGCTGCAGATAGATACCTGGAGATACATAGATCATTAAATTGTACATATTTATAATTGCAATGAACTAAATTTATAGACTAGGAAAGCATATAAAGTAGCCAACAGGTTGCATTGTGTTTGTGAAAAATTCCAAAATCACATATATAGGATATGAAGAAATATTTTCTTAATTCCACTAATATTTCCATAAGGATTACTCAAAAGACAAGCTGTGTGTTTTGAAATGCTGCATGACAATATCCAAGAAATGATACATCTCCTCAGCATTGTATTGATATGTAGTTTCCTTTAAAATTTTTAATATTTTGCCTACCAAAACCTCTCCTTTAAACAAAAAGGGAGAGAAAAAGGGAGAGAAACTCTTTCCGAATGAGAATAAAGTAGTCATTATCAAAGTATGGAGTCATGATACCAAGAATAAATAAAAGTCAAAAATCAAACTTCCTGCATTCCAAAATGAAACAAATAGTATATCAACTTCAATAGAACTCTAGCATAACCAACTTAAATCATGAAAAGATAAAAATGAAGAGCTACAATAAGTCTCTTACCCCACAAAAAAGCCAGCAAAATGCAACAGCAGCACAGAAAGTATTATAACTCCTAGTTCCCCAGACAATATTGATTTAATACGTGCGATTAGAGAGAGATCAGATGTCCATGCAGCACCAACCACTGAGGATTTGAGACGAACCACGTTTTCAGAGAATACACTGGATAAAGACCAAAGAGAAGGATGTGGAAAAATGGTAAGACAAAATCCATCAATACCATCACCATGAAAATAAAATAAATGACAAGAATCAGAACCTGCATGCCAACAAGGATGACATTAAAACAGCAAACAGTGGTGTGAAAGGTATCACAACCTTCACAGCAGCAGGAAATGCCCTCTGCATATACGAACCAAGCAGAACTGGAGCAACAACAACCTAGAGCAGAAGCAAAATAACCATTCTACCCAAAAGCGTGAATTGTGAATACTGTTAATGGATATTCGAGTAAAGTATATATCTGTAATCTACCTGCAGGGTGCTGAGGGAAAGTTTAACAGCATCCACCGGAACATATGTTCCTGCCAAAATTTTTGTCAAAAGAGGAGTAAAAAGTACAGCTCCAAGTGTAGTGCACATTGTCATTACAATTGACAGTGGAACATCCCCTCGAGCAATTAGCGTCACCTGTAACACTATATCACTAAAATGAATTGGTATTTCTATAGACGCCATAAAATTTATTCAGGAACTTTAATGGATTTATCAACTCCTGAAACCGTTAAGATAGCAATGAAAACTAGTTCTAATTGTTTTTTGAGCAGATCAATATCAGCTATTTCATTAGGACATGAGTTGGTGAAAAAAAGGGCCTCAAAAGATCTCCTAGTTTACTAACTTCCACTATCAAAATATGTCTTCTTCAGTTCAAAATTTTGATTTATTTCTCGAGTTGCCTTCGTTGGCACCAGCCAAGTTGAATTAATTGTTGAAACAATAAAAGAATGGTTTCATCAATTCAGAAACTGAACATCCATTGTTTTGAATTGAATAAAGATGGACAAATGTGATTCGAGATGAGTTGAGAGTAAATATCAATTGAGAACAGGAACACCATAGATAAATAAAGTCTTACCACATTGGACGCAGTACCACCAGGACAACAAGAGAGCAAAATTAAACCAACTGAAAGAGCTGGTGGAAGACCCAAAAATTTGCTAACAATCACTCCAGAAGTTGGCATGATCGTATACTGAGCAGCACATCCAAAGAGTATCTAACAAAATTTGGGAAACAGGAAACTCACCATCTTGGAAACTGGTACTCATTTGCAATTTATGTATGATAAATAAAATATAATTACATGCTTTATACATGATCAAAGTCATTCCATCAAAATAGAAAATCTTCATCTCTCAAGACATTTAAACCAGTAAATCAAACATGTATGCCAAAGAAAGAAGGAAAAAAGGAAGCCAAAGCCTCAGCGTATGACATGAATGACAAACGGCCAATTGAATATATATAGTAACATCATATCCGATTCACTAAAAATGTACAGGCCAAAACATAATAGGTGTAAAAATGTTCCATGACAATCATATTTCCAATATAATGGCCATAGTAAGTCTAAGTGGTCCACTTTCTCATGTTCAATCCAATATCCCAATTGATTATTTTCCAAATCAAAATCAATGATCTAGAAGCCGAGCATGCTTTTCGTTGGTCAATTTATACAGAAAAAAACTTAACTTTACATCACAAATCAAGAAAAAACAAAGCCTCACATAACAGAAATTGTAACTTTTCATTAAACAGCCAATAAAGCAATCTCAAGCAACAAAACCGTTCTGGGAATTAGCAAAAGCACTCACAGAGAGAGGCCTTTGCATGAACAAACTGATCAAGTCTTTAAGCTCCAAAGTGAGACCCATTGCCAACATAATCAACCCAAGTGACAAGCTATAACTAGCTGGTCCTCTTTGCACAAACCAACCAAAAGCAGAAGGTTTCAAGCAAGCAATAACTCCACCAACAGTCACATAGAGAGGATACAAGCTTGCAGCAGTAGATAAAAGATTTTCCCATCTTGGTTTTGCTTCAGTTACAGGCAAAAGCTGAGAATTTTCATTCACACATCTAGTGATTTGCAAATTCTTGAAACTTGGTGGTGATGATGAAATTGTAAGAGGTGTTTTGGGTCTAAATAGGGGATTCTGAGGTGGGTTTTGGTGGTGGTGAAGTGAAGGGAGTGAGTGTGAGACCCAGAGAGAGGGACATTGTTAGTATGACTGGAGTGATTGGAGATTTGGAGTTGAGATGTGAAAGAATTTTGGAAGTTTCGAAGGTTTTTTCATGGTTTTATTTGGTTTTGTTCGTTAATTAATAGTATAGTACCAACAAGATCCCTGAGGTCTTATAATTTTTTCAACTAAGGGCATGGTTGTTGTTTTTAAGTCAGATAAGTCCTTAAGCTCAACTCCAAAATTGAGTGGCTATATCTATATGAGACTTGCTGGTGCAAATTCCATACTCCTAATTCTAAATTGTATAGTCAAAATTTAATAACTTAAGTCATTATACTTGTAGCTCAATAGTACTCATGCTCTCATTTGTATTCAAAGGGTGAATTTAGGTTCTAAAAAGGATTATTTTAATTTCTTCATATAAGAATAATGATATATCTACGAATATTAAGAAGAATGGAGTAGATTTTTAAGTTAATATGTTAAGGATAATATATAACTGGATTATAAGTTAAATATTTGCAAATTTCAAATTGTATTATAAATGTATGTTGCTATAAATTAAAAAAATAGTAACTTAAGGGTGATTTAATAATTTCAGTGTAGATTGAGGACCTCTTTGGTACAACTAGAGAAACTTCTTTGGTACAACTAGAGAAACTATGTAAAAAGTTAAGAGATAGGGATCTAACCTTACTTCTCATTAAATCAATTTTCGCAAAAGCTTTTAAGAAAGCCGGATGATGGTGACAACTGACAAGTGGGGGAGAGTCGGCTTTCAATCCACTCAATTTTATAGAGGTAAATGTTAAGATATATTTAATATAATTTACATCACTTATATATATTATTTGAGTTTTATATTAGTATTATTATTTTTATGAGTAATATAAATTACATCAAATATAATTTGATGGCTTCTTTTTTAAATTGAACTCAAATGAGTTTAAGAGTTAGTTTGGGTTTAGGTCAAATTCGATATAAATTTGGGTTATAATTTTAAATTAGAATATTTAAATGTAATCCAATTGAATTGATGTTTTGTTTGGGCCCAAACTCGACTAATATTTAATTCTCACTTAATCGATTTTTAGAGTCAAATCAAATCAAAATATGTTTTAGGTTCATGAATCGAATCGAACGTCCACTCCTAATGACAAGTGGAGTGATATGTTAGTTACACACTAATAATATATTTAGTTTTAAAAAATTAAGAGAGATGAGGAAAGAGGAAGAAAATAA
Source organism: Atalantia buxifolia (assembly GCA_030444775.1). Classification (NCBI taxonomy): domain Eukaryota; kingdom Viridiplantae; phylum Streptophyta; class Magnoliopsida; order Sapindales; family Rutaceae; genus Atalantia; species Atalantia buxifolia. The sequence goes on along the minus strand of CM059833.1, from coordinate 5,325,328 downwards.
AAGGAAATAAATTTTATGTTAAACTAAATAATAAAACTAAGACTAATCATTTTTTCTCTTGTTTTCTTTTCTCCTATATTTTTGTTACTCATTTACTTTTCTCTCATTTTTTCTAATCATAAATAAGCTCATGTTTTATGAAATCTAGCTAGCTAGTTCTAGCCACTCAATGAAGTAATTGTACCACATCACTCCATCAGCTTTATTATACCAACTGTTGAGACCCATGATGATTGCCTAATCAATTTCTACCCTTATAAGTAGGGCGACAAACGAATAAATAAATCGAATCATAAAAAAATTAGGTTAAAATTTGATGAATTTAGATTTGAATTCATTTATTAAATAAATCATAATCTCAAGATTTGGACTCTATTAGTCAATAATTTGTTTAATTCATTTGCTTTACAAAATTAAATGAATTGAATTAAATCAAATCAATATTTGTTTATGGTTCATTTAATTCGTTTATACAGAATTAATAACAAATTAATTGAATCTGGATTTGTTTATAAAAATAATAATCAATAAACAGAAATTAAAAAATAGAAAAAACACAAAATTAATGTCCTACAAGTAAATAAAGAGAAACAAATAAATAAATTAGTGAGCTTAAATTCATCTTTGATTCGTTTATTTAAAGAATCGAATTGAATTCATCTATTTATTAAACGAATCAAATTTTCTATACCTAAACCCAATCAATTTGAATCAAACCAAATGAACAAATCATGAACCAAAGTTTCATCCCTATTTAAAAGAATTGTGGTTTAATGACTATAAGTTTGTGTAAAATATTGGGTGAAAAATGTGTGGCTGCTGAATTCATGAGTAAATGGATAAGATTCTCACATGATTTGAATTTTCTTTAGCTTTCAAAAATATTATTATCATTTTTATAATAATTTTAATGATAGTAATAGAATTTAATTTAATTTCTTTTTTATTTATTAACAATAATCATTACTTAAATTTTTATTAGTAATCATGAGAGAATTTTTCTTTCAATAATTAGTCCATGTCTTTTAATAAATTTTGAATTACCTCTCTAGTGATTATTTTGAAATTGTTTCCTTTACTTTCAAAAACTTTAAATTATCTCAATATTTAGTCAAAAGATAAGGCAAAAATAACGTGGAATGATAAATATTTTTTAGTATTCTTATTGAAAATGGAGAATAAATTAAAATTTTAAAAAAATAAGAGAGAAAATTTAAAGATAGGTAAGGGAGTCATCCGAGATTTACCTTTTTTTTCCCCTTAACTTATCATACTGCTTTTTACTTTTGACTTCGGCCTGCTAACGGTCTCCCTTTCGATAATTAGCCATGGTTCTATTTTCTAGATCTGAGGTTGCTATTTCAATTTTGAATCTGAGTGATCATCGTACGTGATTATCACAAGCTTGAGTCCAAGCGTTTCTCTGCACTTCTTGACTTTGGTAAGGTGATTTCTCTTTAAATTCTTTTGAGTTTATGAGTTTGATTTATTGATTTTAATGCTAACTTGTGAACTATTTTGTTACGAAATTAGAAGTTAACTTTAGATTGTTACATGATGAATTATAGATAATAGGTTCAGTAGTTTATTAGTTTTAATTTGATACAGTCTTTTTTAATTTTAGATATTTCTATAACTAATGGATTCGATTTGGGCAGAGTTTAATTAATAACTATATATTTACTTTCTAAAATTATCGACCATCATTAAAGATCTCGAATTTTGATAACATAATGATGAATGAGTGATGATCTTATACACTTTTAAACCAGACAAACTGACGTATCATTAATTCATTGGTTGAATGAAAATATAAAATAATAAAAACAAATTAAGTGGGCCAAGTGATATTTAATTCAACCAATTTTATAACGCACATCGTCAGTTTGTCAAAATAAGTTTGTCTGAAATTTCATGACTATATTATTACTCAATGATGAATATTCTGAAATTTTGAATGATTTTTGTAGATGTGTGTATGAATACCAATGAAGGATTTCGGAATTTATAGGGGTTTTTAAAGATGTGTAATAATTTAGGCAAATAGAATGTATTTCTCTATATTAAATATAATCCTTGGTCATTTAATGATGAATTAATAATAACAGAATGCTAGCTGCAGGGAGAAGGAGAAATGAACGTCAACCTCTTACTATTTTTTGAGAGGTTCAAAAGGGTATTGGCAGGTGAAGAAGGATTGTTGCGAGATTCAACGAAGTCATGTTTTCAGAACATTCTATCCAAGGTTGAAACTATTACTGCTTTGCTGCAGAACTATGAAGGTGACATGACTTGGATTCTAATTCAACTCTTAAATGAAGAAGATGTTAATAGACTGGACCTTACGGGCACTTTGAGGAACATCTTTCACTCTGCCATTGAATCTGAGAAAGCCATTGACACATTCTTTGTCAGCATCATGCAACAAAATAGTGAAAGCGGCAGTTCTTCTAATGACTTGTGCAATGCTCTTGAAGGACTACAAAATAAAATTATTGATATTACAAATAGGATGCAGCAAATTCCATCTAACTGGGAAAATATTGGTCTGGGTAAAGAAAGGGACAAGTCCATTCAGACTTGTCAAGTAAGTAATATATTCAAGGTTTGAGAAAGGAGAGATGGAGCAGTCGCAAGACAAAATTGGTAGAAGGACAGCCACGACTTTCAGTAGTTGTGATTCTTGATAGCAGTGGTTTCGATAAGACTGTTTTTGCTGCAGAGACTTACAATAATAATCATGTCAAGTTTTATTTTGATTGTCATGCTTGGGTTAGGTTGTCTATAGTGTGAAAATTCAGATTTATTTCTTGTGCTTTTAGTCTCCATTTTCTCATGCTTTACAATAGAGAAGAATACCTATTTATATACATTAGATCCTAGGAAAAAAAAATGATAAAAACAGTTAGGATGTTGTAAATTAGTATCCTGAAAAATATGGACTAAATCTCCTAAAGTCTGGAATTTAAGTCGACACATAGCTGTAAAATACAGGTGACATCTACAATAATAGTAAAATACAGTGACATCTACAATAATAGTCAACACACAAGTTGTAAATTACAGTTGACATTTGCAACACTCCCCTCAAGTTTGGAGCATAGATGTTCTTCATACCCATCTTGCATACAAACTCTTCAAACTTGTGTCTAGGTATTCCTTTCGTCAACATATCTGCAGTTTGTTGTCCTGTAGGAATATACACCAAACAGCTAACTCTAGTTTCCAATTTCTCTTTAATGAAATGCCGGTCTACTTCCACATGTTTTGTCCTGTCATGATGGACAGGATTATGAGCAATATTAATTGCTGCCTTATTGTCACAGTAAAGTTGCATAGGACTGTTTTTGATTAACTGCAGTTCTTTAAGAACACGTTCTATCCACATAAGTTCACATACTGCATGTGCTAGTGCTCGAAACTCGCCTCGTGCCATTACGGTTTGCTTGCTTCTTGCTTCTCCAAGTCACAAGATTTCCCCACACCTTAGTACAATAACCTGTTGTAGACTTCCTATCCATGACATTTCCAGCCCAATCTGCATCAACAAAAGCTTCTACATTCTTTTTTCTCCCTTCTAAAAAAAAAAAAAGTCCCTTTCCCGGTGTTGACTTCAAATATTGAAGTATCCGGTTTACTGCCACTAAGTGAACTTCTCTTGGAGAGTGCATAAACTGGCTCACTAAGCTAACTGCAAAAGCAATATCAGGTCTGGTATGGGAAAGATAAATTAATCTCCCTACTAGTCTTTGATATCTCCCCCTTTCCACGAGTGCACTATTTTCTTCAAGACCTAACTTGCTATTTGGTTCAACTGGTGTGGCAAAGAGAGTTTCTGATCGGTCATGCCCGTTTCCTTTAGCAAATTTAGGGTGTATTTCCGTTGTGTAACTAAAATACCTTTACTGTTCTAACTACCTCCATTCCCAAAAAATAACGTAGTGGTCCAAGATCCTTGATTTCAAACTCACAAGCTAATTTTGCCTTTAATCCTTCCAGCTCTTCTTTGTCATCTTCTGTTAGTATAATGTCGTCAACATACACGATTAAAATGCCCAACTTCCCTTCTTTAGACCGTTTGTAGTACATAGTGTGATCGGCTTGCCCCTGAGAGTAACCATAATTCTTCAAAACTTTCCCAAATCGGTCAAACCAGACCCTAGGAGATTGTTTAAGGCCATAGAGAGACCTTTTTAATCGACAGACTCTTCCAGAGTCCTTTTCTTGAAGCCAAAGCGACATATCCATGTAAACTTCCTCTTCCAATTCTCCATTCAAGAAGGCATTCTTGATATCAAGCTGGTTGAGAGGCTAATCCAAATTTGCAGCAAGAGAGAGAAGGATCCTTACAGTGTTAAGCTTTGCCACGGGGGCAAAAGTCTCTAGGTAGTCCACCCCATAGGTTTGTGTGAAACCCTTCGCCATAAGTCTTGCTTTGTATCATCAACACTTCCATCAGCCTTACATTTGATTGTAAATACCCACTTGCACCCCAGGTCCTCTTGTCTTTAGGTCTTGGTACAAGGTTCCATGTGTTATTCTTTATTAAGGCTACCATTTCTTCATTAACATCTTTCTTCCACTCATTTGACTCAAGGGCTTCATGAATATTTCTGGGAATAGTGGCATTAGATATATTAGCCAAAAATTCATATACTCCTTCGATAGATTCGCATATGACAAGAACTTGTAGATAGGATGTTTGGTGCAATTTCTCACCCCTTTTCTTATTGCAATAGGCAAATCATGGAACTTCGAGCTTCGTTCTCAACATTTTCAGTATGTGGGTTTTGATCCTCCCTTAGTTGAGAATTTGGTTCGCTTGGTCTATAGGTGGTTGTACCTCTTGAGTTTTATTCTTTCTTCATGAATAGACATGAAACTCGCTTATAGGTTCCTCCAAATGTGAATTGGCTTTTATCCCTTCATTCCTTTGTGACACTTTGTTGGTTGATTGAGTTCTATGTTGTTAGGTAGGCTAGGATGAATGTTTTGGACCGAGTGAGGAGGTATTTGGCAGATTGGGTTCTAGGCGGAACTGTTGGGCATATTGGGTTCTAGGTGGAATTGCTTTGGGCATATTGGGTTCTAAGCTGGAATTACCTGGCATCTTAGGTTCTAAGAGGTCAAGAAGATCCCAAGAATTGGCTTCTCTAAAATTCTGCCTTCGAAAAGAATTATTTGGGAAAAAGACTGATTTTCAAAGAACTTGACATCCATGGTGACAAATAATTTTTTTGTAAGAGGATTATAGCACTTATACCCTTTCTTGGTAGGAGAATATCCTAGAAACAAGCACTTGATGGCTCTAGGAGATAGCTTTGTTCTTTAAAGACTCGGAAGATACACAAAGGCTATACAACCGAAAGTTTTGAGTGCAAGATTAGAGGTAACAAGGTGATTTTGTGGGTAGCTGTCAAGAAAAACAGAAATAGGTGTCTTGAATTTAAGAACTCGAGAGGGCATACGATTTATGAGATAACATGCTGTAAGAATGGCCTCTCCCTAATATATTTTTGGTACATTAGTTGTGAACATAATGGCCCTAGCAACCTCTAAAAGGTGTCTGTTTTTACGTTCCGCAACCCTATTTTGTTGTGGTATTCGAACAAGAACTTTGGTGGATAATTCCTTCTTGTAACAGGTAACTCCCTAAAATAGAATTAAAATACTCAGTTCCATTATCTGTACGGAGTACACGAATGTCAGTTTGAAACTGAGTTTTTACCATGGCATGGAAGCTGTTTAAAAGTTTGTCCACTTCAGATTTTTTTCTTTAAAAGATACACCCAAGTGGTCCTAGAGTGGTCATTTATGAATGTAATGAACCATTTTGCTTTTGACAGTGTTGACCCTTGAGGACCCCAAATATCACTATGAATCAAAGAGAAAGGTTGGGATGGTTTATAAGTACGGGAAGAAATGGAACACGTGTTTGTTTAGCCATTTGGCAAAAATCACAATATAATAAACTCAAATTTTTATTTTTATTTTTAAATAAAGAAGGAAACAAAGTTTTTAGATATGGAAAGCTAGAGTGGCCTAACCTATAGTGCCACAACATTATTTCAGAAGAAACAAATTCACATTGAGAAACCCGAGCGTGTCCTTTCACGGGCCCTTTATTCTCGAGATAGTACAAGCCCTCATATTCCTTCGCATTCCCAATCATCCTCCCCAAGATTGAAATAAACATTTAGAACCACAAAATTTAGCTACACAACTTGTATCCTTGGTCGGTTTACTAACCGAAAGAAGATTACATTTAAAATTTGCGACATGTAAAACTGAAAAAAGAGTTAAACAATCTGATAGTTTTACTGTTCCTTTTCCAGCAACAGTGGATAATGATCCATCAGCAATCCTCACTTTATAATTACCTGGACATGGAGTGTAACTAGAGAAAAATTGAGAAGACCCTGTCATGTGGTCTGAGGCCCCTGAATCAACAATCCAAGGACTCTTTTCAAGGGATTGGATGCTAGGGTGATGGATTACTGTATGGACTACATTACAGGTAGAGGAGGTCAAGTCATTTCCTTTTGCTTGCTGATTTTGCATGAGAAGTTGTTACAGCATCTCAAATTGATCTTTTGTGAGGGAAAACTGATTAGTTTTCTCTGTCACCATTCCCTTTGCTTCCTGCTGGCGTTTTGGTTTCCAATCTGCTTGGCTTTCCATGAAGCTTCCAAGATGAGTCTCGAGTATGTCCTTTCGTGGCAATAGTCACAGAAGGGCGTTCTCCATGTTTTTGTCCCTTCGGTCACCTGATTGGTCTGTCTTTTTTGTCACCAACGCTGATCTCTCTGTCTTGGATTCCTTTCCCAGCCCCAACATGACTCTCTTTCGACTTTCTTCACGCCTCACCTCAAAGAAAAGCTTCTCGATAGAGGGTAGAGGATTTTTTCCCAAGATTCGCCACGAACTTCATCAAGTTCTTTGTTGAGTCCATAAAGGAAATCAAAGAGGTGTTCTTTATCTAACATCCTCCTATATTTGATGGCATCTTCGGAACAATGCCACTGGGATTCATAGTAAAGGTCGAGTTCCTGCCATATATTGTTTAGAGAATTGAAATATTGAGTCACCGAAAGACTCCTTGCTTTCGGGGTCACGTAATTGTGACTTGATTTCAAAGAGCTGAGCCGCATTTCCAAGGTCAGAGTAGGTTTCTGTCACGGCTTCCCAAAGCTCCTTCGCAGATGGTAGGAAGAGATAAGTCCTACCAATATCCGCGTCCATCGAGTTGATCAACCACGCTTGCACCATTGAATTTTCAGCATCCCATTGCGGATAACTAGGATCCAAGACATCAGGGGCTTTGGTTTCCCCTGTAATATACCCTAATCGGCCTTTGCCACGAAGAAATAGGGTGACGGATTGAGACCATTGCAAAAAATTTCTGCCATTTAACTTGTGCAGAGTTATTTGCAAAGAGGGGTTTTCGGTACCTAAGGAGACCGAAGAGATGTCCTGCCTTGTTACAGAACTGGAGGAAATATCAGATTCTTGTGCAGGGCTTGTTGTCTTCTCCATTGGAAGGCTTGAGACTTTAGAATGGAAGAAGAGAAAAATCGAGGCTCGGATCAAAAAAGCTGCTCTGATACCATGTGAAAATTCAGATTTATTTCTTCTGCTTTTTGTCTCTATTTTCTCATGCTTTACAATAGAGAAGAATACCTATTTATATACATTAGACCCTAGGAAAAAAAAATGATAAAAACAGCTAGGATGTTGTAAATTAGTATCCCTGAAAATTATGGATTAAATCTCCTTAAAATCTGGAATTTAAGTCAACACATAGCTGTAAAATACAGCTGACATCTACAACAATAGTCAACACACAGCTGTAAATTACAGCTGACATTTGTAACAGATAGTCTACCATTTCAACAAGATATTAGACCATAATGATGTCTGTGATGCCTGCATCTAGTCGTTGATGATGTTCATCACACTATAAGTTCTTCCAGATTATCGGAATAGAAGTAGAGTACTGATAATAGTTACTGATGTTGACATCCTTACCTTGTTCGAATTGGAAAACGGAGAGAAGATTTCGCTTGATTTGTTGCCTGGTGGAGGACCATTAATAAGAATAAAGTGCAAAGAATGCCAGTTTTTAGCCTATACTATGTAAGCAAGTTTTTAGAAACACATAAGATGGAAATGGTGCATTGACCATCTGGGCTTCTGATTTTTTTGCTTGGAGTTATCTGCGTACTTGAAATTATGCTATTTTTATCTGCATGTCTTCCATGCATGCTTTGAGATATCCGCCAGGCAATTTTATCAGTCGTGTATAGCTGAAGGTTTCATAACTCACAACAGAGAGGAAACTGTCTAAGGAGTAATTGAAAGAACTAATCAAGAGAAGCTTAGTTAAGAGAAGAGTTGGAGGCACAATTAAAGCTTGCACTGTTTCCAGCAATTCATGGGCAGTATAAATGAATCCTGCACATATCATGGAATCTGCCTGGCACTTGAGGTAGATCTAGAAGAGAAATCATGGAAAACTATTAAGCAGTTCTCCATTCATAGAAATCCAACTCTGATTGTTTCTTAAGAGTACTCTTGACATGTACATCCATTATTTCTTGTACACCACCTTAGAAAGCGACCATCTTGCCTATATAGATTGCCAAAACATTTGTATTAAGTTCAAACTCCTCAGGGTTATTGAGCACAGGTTCTCTAGTTCTTGACCAATTTCCATCTAGAGTAGAAAATTTATTCCTTTTGAGATTTTTGAAGCTGAATATCCCTTCTCTCAAAAGCCTTCCTTCATCCATATGCACCCTTCTAAACTTTTATATGCTATATATGACATCAAGCTAGCTACATAGATCATACACTGGACGACATTTGGAAGATGCATAAACTCACGCATCTAAATTTTGGTCACATCACTCTGCCTGCACCTCCAGAAAATCACTACTGCTCTCTAAAAAATCTCATTTTCTTAGTAGCCTCTCACCCTGGTAGTTCTACACCGGATATATTGAGAAGACTACCAAATATTCGAACTCTTAGAATATATTGAGATTTGAGTTATTTTCAATCTAGCTTGTCCAAAAGCCTATGTGAGCTGCTGAAACTAGAATGCTTGAAGCTGGTGAATGATAGCAGGATGTGGAGCTCTCACAAATGGTCTTATCCAAATACAAATTTCCTCCAAGTCTAACACAACTGAGTTTAACAAATGCTGAACTCAAAGATGATCCCTTGCCAGCACTGGAAAAGCTTCCACATCTTCGAGTGTTGAAACTGAAGCAGAGTTTGAATTCAGTAAGAAGCTGGCTTGCATTGGCTTTGGTGGATTTCTACAACTCAAGATTTTGCACCTGAAATCAATGATTTGGGTAGAAGAGTGGACAATGAGGGCAGGAGCCATGCCATAACTCGAAAGGCTATTTATCAACTTGAGAAGGCTTCCTGAAGATCTATAACGCATGAAGAGCCTGTGCGAATTGGAGTGGCGTTACTACATCCGTTTAGATCCTTGTGGAATCTGATGGATTAAATGGGGTTGAGTTTTACTCTTATATGATAAATAGTGTATATATAGTAAAACCTTCACAGGGTCATAAAAATGGCAGTCTAATTGTGGTTGCTTCTAATGTCAAAATTATGCCTCAACATAGACTCAACATGAGTAGGAAAACAGAGATATGAAGAAAAGATCCTTTTCTGCACTAATAATAACTGAAAAAGCAGATTTTAATTTATGATTTTTCTTTCCTTTCACTTGTATAGGTAATAACGGAGGGGAAAGCATAGCAACTGCAGCATGGCTTTCAGTTTCAACTGTAATTTGGCATTGATCCATTCAGTACTCATCGTTTCAGCAGTCTTTTAGGAATGTTGTCTTGAATTAGATTTACCGCAAGTGATGCCAAATGCCGTGATTCAGCGATAAGGTCTTCTTTTTTAGTTTTTGCATTTGCTGGTATGTAATTTATGCTGTTTCAACAACTGTTGTGTGCTTAGAACTCCAGTTAAGTTTTCTTCAAGGGACCGCGAGAGTTGCCACTTCAGCTCTAAAGCTCATATCTGTTGTTATCCTTTGTTTATTTGTCATCCAAAAATACTTCGCTGACATTGAATCAAAGATTTTCCACTTGCACTCAAAAATCTCAGCTTCAATTTTTATATTCTTTCTCAATAGGGAAAAACAAATTACATGGGGAGTTTAATTAAACATGTGATATGCTAGAAGGAATTCGTTGGGTTGCGAGAAAACATTTTTGGAGTCCTTGAACTAAAGTAATTAAGGATGCGATTGATAATGAGATGTTGTAACTTTTAATTCTATTTGTTGTGCATAAGAATAAAAAGTTTATAATTATGGAGTAGAATTGAGAAAAAATGACTCTTAAGTTGCTAAAACTCAACTGTAAAGTTTTACCAAACGCCTCACAAGTTGGACTTTGACAGTCAGTTCCACAAATCACTGCAGGACACATCCTAAGAATGTATCTTAACCATGAATAGTGTATGTTATTAGTAGATCTATAATCGCTAAAATTGTTCTCTTTAAAGATTGATTATGCATCTCATTTTCATTACGATAAATAGAATATTCCTAATTACACTAATTAATAATAATTATTTGTTTTATCTTGAACCGGTGATTGTTAATTTGATTAACGAATTATTATTAATTTTGATTAATGACTCAAAATTTATGTCAAAATTTTAAGTCAAAATTTTAAGACTGGATTTGAAATTAAGTTTGGATAGTTATATCTTAAAGTTCAAAGACTAAAGTGTATATGGTAAACACTAGCTCATCAGAAAGCTTGGAAACTACGTTGATGTGATTTTTACTTGTATAATGGAAAATCTATTATATCTTTAATAATTTTATCAAAATTATTATTTAAAATTTATATTTACTATATAGTATTAATTTTTATTTTATATTTATAATTTTTTTTTCACAAGAAATTTGTCTTTAAAAGGTACAACACCTCACCGCCAAATACACCCTAAGTTAAAATAAGCCATTCACCCTACTCAAATTTTGCATCAATAATTCATTTTAAATTTCTCTAGTATCAATTAATAATTATAATAGATAAAGGAGAAAAATTTGTGCACGAATCGCTTACCACCGCAGCATTTGACACAGAATTGAGTCCCGCAACAATCTTTTTATTATCAGATTTTAGGACAAGTATATAGTGCCTAGTTGAATCCTAAGCCTAAATTTTAATGGGTCTTAACGTGGAACAAACTTTTAGTCCCATAATAAGATTACCCAGTACTCATTTGCTCTACCAAATGAGCAAACATCAATGATTACTTTCATATTATAGAACTAAATAAACTCGGTAATAAGAATTACAATAAAATTTTAATAAAATAATACTCGATAAATTGACAACCTTAATTAAATAATATTTTTAACAGCCTCAACTTAAAGGTATTGTGGTAAATTAATAATTTAATAAATTTATAAGATAATATTTTTTAAAAAAATTTTATTTTCCTAAAGGACCCACTTAATTAATAATTACCTGATATAAAACTAAATCCAATGATGTCCATGCGGCTTTTGTGAAATATGTTCTCGCTTGATTTTTTAAAAATTAATTTTGACTTGGATCCCATCTCTAACTTCTTATAACGCAAAATGCAATTTCAGTTGGTATTCTTATTTCACAACAAGAAATTATTCAATTTCAATATATCTTTGAGGGCTTCATTTCACAACTAGGTTTTATAGTAGAACTATAATCTTTAACATATATATCCTTTCAAAAAAACAAACAAACAAACAAAACACACACACACACACATATATATATATAAGACTATTTGATGTATAATAGTACTCTTCACACCCATGTTTCTGTAATTTTTAATTACTCTAATAACCTTAAGTGAAATTACTTATGAGTTAAAATGACAAAATAATTTAAAATAATATATACACACAACCTATCACAATTCATAAATCTACTTATTTTCTTTTCATAAATTTTTATTCAAAGTAAGAGAGAAAGTTTCATGGTATTAAACTTGCTAATTAATCATTTATTCAAAATATAATCATTGCGTTTCCATTGTTAGTCGCTGATAATTAGTGTCCCTAAGTCTGTATTTGGTGTAAAGATACAGATGCTAGAGGAAAGGCCATGCAAATAAAGTTCTTTCAGCCTTTCATGCTTTTAAAATTGCAAAATTTAGACATGGTTTAATAAAGAATGAATTTTCACTACCTTAGTTATATCACTCCTGTTTCTTGTTCATATCTTACCATTGAGTGGTTTTCTTTCTTCTCTTCAATCATATGAAAGAGTTTATATGGCCAGTTTCAATTCTTACTTTTCTGTCATCAGTAATTTGTTTCAATGGCATAGGAGGAAAAAAAAAAAATATTCATGCGTAGGTTTTAGAAGAAAGAAGAAATATGGATAAAGAAGAAAATTGGAATTACATCTAGGATTTTATGGGGTCTTAAAAGAAAAAAGTTATTTTTAAAATTTAATAACGGGTATATTGAAAAATTGAGTATAGAAAGTATTTTTATGGGTTCAAATAATTTAACTCTAACCTTTATAATATCAATATAAGGTGGTTAATTTGGGTCCGCCTACCTTACAACAGTTGTAAGGTGCAACGGATTTTTGTCTTTTTTTATGTTAAAATTCATTTAGCCCCTTACTTTTCTTTTTATTTACAGTTATTTTTAATTTTATGTATTTTGGTTGGTGACTTTTTAAAATGTAATTTTTTTATTTCATATAATTTAATTTTTTATTTACATTTATTTATAAGTTTATGTGTTTTAGCTAGTGATCTTCTAAAATGTAATTCTATTTTATTTAATATTACTTAGCTTTTTAAAAGAATAAATATAATAATAAGTCTATGACTAAATAATATTAAAAATTATTTTAAATAAAATAAATAATATTTATTTTTTAAGACTCACTATTGATTATTTTATTTTATTTAATATTATTAAGTTTTTAAAAGAATAAATATAATAATAAGCCTATGATTACATGATATTAAATAAAATAAAATAAATAATATTAAGAAATATTAATTTTTAGACTGATTATTAATTATTTTGTTCTATTTAACATTGTTAAGTTTTATGAAAGAATAAATATAATAATAAGTCTATGATTATATAATGTTAAATAAAATAATATAAAATAATAATTATTTTTAATAATATAAATAATATTAAAAATTTATCCTTTAAAATAAAATAAATAATATTGATTAAAAGTGATTTTTTAAGACTCAATGCTAATTATTTTATTATATTTAATATATTTAGTTTTTTCAAAGAATAAATATAATATTAAGCCTATGACTAAATAATATAAAATAAAAAAAAATGAAAAATATTAAAAATAATATTTATTTTTTAAGACTCATACTGATTATTTTATTTTATTTAAGACTATTTAATTTTTTGAAAGAATAAATATAGTAATAAGCCTATGATTAAATAATATTAAATAAACTAAAAATTAATAATATTTATTTTTAAAAAATAAGTAACGTTAAAAATTTATTCTTTTAAATAAAATAAATAATATTAAAAATAAAATTTATTTATAAACTCACTATTAAATAAATAATATAAATTTGAAACAATCCGGACTTATGTGCTAAAAATTTTAACTTGTTAATTTTTTTAAGTTTTTAATAAATATCAAGGAGTGTAATATTAATATTCAAACAGACAAATCTCCCCGTTGAAATCATCTTTTTAGTAAATCCAATAGCTACGGACTGAATTCACAAAAAAATAAAATTAGTGGTACCTTACAACTGTTGTAAGGTAGGTGAGTCCGGTTAATTAATATTCAAATATAAGAAATAAATACTAGATCAAGGTAAATCCATATTATTAATGGATCATATTTTCAAAATATAGAATATTTTCATAATTTATTAATTAATTAATACTCGTTAAATTAATAAATTTATCATGATTATAAGTATATTAAGAGTGTGTTTGATATTATTTTTAAAATAATATTTTATACTTATTTTACAGAGTACATATAATTAGTTTTAGATGAACGTGAAAGCATGCTTAGCAGCTCATCTTAATAGTAATATTTTTTTTAAAAAGAAAAAATTGTGTAATAATTTATCTGAAAATAATATTATTTTATAGTTGAAAATAAAATATAAAAAAAAAAACTTAACTAGTTGGGGGTAAGTAATAATTTTTTTCTTTTTTCACACAGTGAGACTATTTAGTTTGACAACTCAACAGTACTTTGACTACAAATAAAAAAGTATTGATTAGACGTTTTCTTCAGACGCCACCACATGGGGCGAACTAGAAATTATTGGATGGGAAGCGTCATTTATTGGTTCTTCATTTTTCCTTTTTTGTGCCTTAACCTTGAAAAATAGGTTGGTTCCGTCCCAGTAAAATGAAGCGGGGATGATAGCGTCACATTTAACTCCCATAAATTTATTTTGTATAAATTAATTTTAATATTAATTTATTAATTAGATAAAATTATAAAAATAAAAATAAATTATATAAGATAAGAAATATTTAATTCAATCAATTTGATTATATTATATTAATTTTTATATAATAATTTATGAATTTATAAGTTATTATTACTCAAAATAAAAGCACTATTATTCCATGTGCCGCCACCAAACAAGTTTTACTTTAAAAAGACGTAAAACAACTTGCAAAAATCATACCAAACACCCCCTAATGTATTGATGATTAGCCCTATCACCTCATCAAACTAGTTCTATACAATTTTTTCTCTCAATAAACCTATATGTTTATACATTTCTACTGATTTTTCTTACCCATCTCATGTGTAACGAGTTTAGTGCTGGTATATACACATCACCAATTTTAATTTGAAACTTAACCATTAAACATGAACATATCCCTTGAATCTTGAAATAATTTTGTTAATACTTGAAACTTAAAAGTAAAACCAAAGAAATGAAACTTAGAGCATTAAACTTGAAACCACCATCATTCAATATGAAATTAGTGCTTTGAAACCGTTAACTTGAAATTGTACCATTAAACATAAAACTATAAAACAAATGTTAACATAAAACTCTAAACCATTAACATGAGGATCCAGCTACCACTGGCTTGGAAATTTTCATGGAGCCCATTTTACTTATTTTTATTTACATTTTCTTCCTAAATATTAAAATAATTTTTACTGAATTAATATGAACATTTTAGTTAGCACCCTTACACTATTTATTATTTACAAATTTTATTCTATATTGCACATGTATCAAAATACCCCCTCTCTTTATCATAATACCCTTGAACCCGACAAGGATTCCGTTTCGTTTCTCGGCCACTCCTTTGGCTAAGGTTAGTATTGATCGGAAGCTCATGCAATGCTAGTCATCTCTATGCCATCCTTATCGCAAAAGGAACAGGTTCGACCCAAACTCGCGAACCCGGCCGATTTCGTTTTAGTTTTCGGCCACTCCACCAGCCAAGGTTAGTACCGATCAGAAGCTCGTGCAGCTGCGGTTATCTCCATGCCATCTTTATCACCGGAAAATGTTCGGAAAGTTATTGATTGAAGCCGTGAAAAGCTGAAGAATCGCGGCTTCAATTCGCCGTGATTTCGCCGGTTTCCGGTGACGCCAACACTTGAGGTTTGTTTCCCACAATTCCCTCTGTCTTTTCTGACCAGCCATATCCACCGAGTGAGCTAATTTGCCGTTGATCGGCCGTTGAAGGATTCACGGGTTTGGGAGAAATGAACTTAATATTTGTGAAGCAAATTTCAAATAAAAATAAGTAAAAGAGGCCTCAATCATATTTTACACAGAAAAGACAAAACTAATGGTACCGTGCCACTGTGGCACCATAGTTGATCCTTAACATGAAACGTTTAACACATGAAAAAATGCTTGTACAAGATCAGACCATTAATTTAAAATTGTAATCATTAAATCAATTTGTTGAACATTATATGAAACCATTAACTGAAAGTTCTACCATTAAATATGAAATTGATGCTAATATGAAATTTAGAACCATTAACTTAAAATTGTAATCATTAAACTTGAAATTATTGAACACTAAATGAAACTTACTGTTGAACTTGAAAACTTTGCCATTAAACATGACACTAATTATAACATAAAATTTAGGACCATTAACTTTATATTGTAATTATTAAACTTGAAATCAATAAGCGTTACATGAAATAATTAATATTGAATCAGAAAACTCTATTATTAGGAAAATGATCATCTCTTGATCTGATCTCTTCTGAGCTTTTCAAGATCTTCTACCATGTATCTTTTAGTGATAATATATGGGTAAGATTTAACTTCTTTTATTTTTTTATTTATTAACTACCAATCAAGAATGTCGAATTATTTGCTCATGACATGATCGATCGAAGAGAATCCTGATTCCTATTATTAAGCATGAAATTAATGCTAATATGAAACCTAGGTCCATTGACATAAAATTGTAATCGGTAAACTTAAAATAATTAAGCATCAGATGAAATGTTATTATTATTATAATTATTTTTTTTAAAAAGATGAAATTAATGTTATTGTTGAAGCTGAAAATTTTACCATCAAATATGAAACTAGTGCTAACAAGAAGCCTAAGACCATTTAATTTAAAATTATAATCATTAAACCCAGAACTATTTAGCATTTAATGCGTATGTGAAACCTATCACCAAGGTCCATAAACTAAAATCATTAGCAATAAATTTATACCCAGCATCATTAAACAAGAAAACAATGTTACTTTAAACATTTGACCAAAATGGTTAACTATTTATATGAAGGAAACAGATCCGGTGCTCAGCTGAGTTTGTGCTGAGCACCGGATCAATGGTCAACAATTGCCTTATGTGGGTCTCAAGTAATTGCTGATCATTGATCCGGTGCTCAGCTGAGTCATTTAATGCCCCATGTATTGATGTACAAGGTATGGCAAAACAAATAAACGAATTGAATTCAAATTGAATTACAAATGAATTGGATCAAAATTGCGTTGAATCGGACTCGATTCATTTAATAAATGAATTGAAATCTCAGGATTTAGATTTGATTTACTTGTTAAATAAATATTCGGTTTGATTTGTTTAATTCATTTAGTAGAATTAACAAATGACTCAAATTGAATTTGGATTGGTTTACTATTCGTTTATCCTATAATAAATCCATGATAAATTGAATTGAATATGAATCGTTTACAAAAATATAATTAATAAATAAAAATTAAGCAAAATAAAATATAAAATACCTCAAATTTAATATTGTACAAGATACAAACTTATTATCATTTATAATTACTATCCATCAAACTTAAAATTTTTTCATACATATTTAAAAATAAATAAATAATTTAGTTAAATGAATAATAAACGAATGGATCATATTCGATTGGTTTATGACTTATTCGTTAAACGATTCTAAATAAATAAACGAATCAATATATTTAAACCCAGGATTCGATTTATTTAATTTATTAATCGAATCAAATTCACTTATTTATTAAATGAATCAATTTTTTCAAATCTAAACTCACTCAATTCGCATCCAATTGAATCAAACAAACGAATTCTTTCCTACATTGTGAATAAGAAAGCCGTGAGAAAAGCTTAACTCATTTGGCATATTTCACTTGGCTGCTTTCGATTTTAGTTTAATTGCTTTGTCCTTGTCCTGGAAGACATCATGCGTAACCAAATATTATAACAAACGTCAATTGGGTTGAGGCGCGTACCCCATTTTTATTTATTTATTTATTTCAAATTTGTCTAATGAATCAAACTTTTCTCATTCACGATGTTATTTTAATAATAGAAAAGATGCCGGCCGTCCAAAAGCATTGTTGTCGTCTCTTCATATGTCTTCTGGATTCCTAGTCTTCTTGATCAATAAATTAAGCAATCTTGTCGCTAAAAACTAACTAGTCAAAACCGACAAAGTTTTGTTTTTCATATCCTTGATTTTACATCAATCTTTTCAACCTATAATTTATTTAATTTTTGGTTGCGTTGGTTATCTTTTCAATTTAAAAAAATAAAACTTAAGTTATATTTAATGAAACCTATGACTAAGTAAACTTCATTCAGTAATCTATATTTAATTCTACTGTTCTATTACTTATTTTTATACTGAAAAACCTATGACTAAATAAACTTCATTCAGTAATCTATTTAATTCTACTGTTCTATTACTTATTTTTATACTGAAAAGTTTAATTATAAATTACAATAAATATAAGTTAAAAATGCCTTTAAAAAATTAGAGATTAACACAACTTTAATAAAAATAATGGTGAGACAGGTCTGTTTTGCTGAGTTTATAATATTTTTCCATTTACATAACAAAACAGGTTTAGTTTACAATTATTTTTTCAGTGTTCCCATATATTTTTTTGTCTAATTAATCATTATTCCGTCCTAACTAAATTATATTTAGAGGATACTATTATATAGGAATAGAACT
Source organism: Atalantia buxifolia (assembly GCA_030444775.1). Taxonomy (NCBI): domain Eukaryota; kingdom Viridiplantae; phylum Streptophyta; class Magnoliopsida; order Sapindales; family Rutaceae; genus Atalantia; species Atalantia buxifolia. Next base: position 5,306,851 of record CM059833.1, on the reverse strand, counting down.
CTCTCTCTCTCTCTTCTCTTAGGTATCATTTATTTTTTGTTTGAAATTTGAATTTATCTTAATTTGGTTGAAGTCTGAATAAGTTTAAATATATATATATATATATATATATATATATATATATATTTAAATGAAATATTTGTTTTTATTCATTCAATATTTGAATATAAGTGTTCAGTTTTTTTTAAAAAGAAAATATATGAAATATGATATTTTGACATATATAACCTCATAAATATTAACAATACTTATATTTATTTGTCAAACACATGAAAGTTATTATTTGTCAAATACATGAAATTTATAAATAAATTATTTGATTAGTTAAAAGAATTGATAAAAGCATGAAAACAAAAAATATATCTAATATATGTATTTTTTGACATTAATATATGATACTTATAATGTTATTTTTAGTGTATTATATGATATTTATTCTTTTTAATTATGTATGTCAACCAAGAATTGTTTAATCATTTGAATTAAAATCAATATATTAAATAAAATTCAAAATATATTAGAAAATTTGTAATTATATATAAAAAAAAAGTAATGGACTTATTATAAAACATACTCACCTAAGGTTTAGTTATGTTTAAAATTCTCATTCATAATAAAAAAAAAATTAATAGTTTAAAACCCACAAAACAAAGAAAATAGACAAACAATAAAATAATAAAAGGATAATTTATATAGTAGGAAATAAACGTATTTAATAGGGGTTATAAATGAGAGAGAATATTAAAGTTCTATTAAGTTATTATTAATTACTATCTTTAACTTTTTTCATTCTGGCTTAAACATTACATAATTAGACATGTTTGAAAATATTTAAAATTGAGATTTCAGCTAAAAAATAAACAACCCTTAGGTTGCATTTGGTATCATTTTTCAAATGTTGTTTTTGTATTTGTTTCTATTGAATATGAAAATGTGTGTTAGCTTGTTTTAATATAGTGTTTAAAAATGAAATTGGTAAAAATGTATTTGGTAATTTGTTTGAAAAAATTATAAAAATTATATTTAGGACTCATATTTTTTCTATTTATTCCTTTCTACATTATTATGGTTATTATCATGATCGATTGAAATATAAACTTATCAAAGAATGAATGGAAGAGACTTCTATGATTTTCGTTTCATCAAATACAAGAACCTGCTAGAAAAGTGCTTTGTGAAACATCTTTTTCATTTTATTATATTTTGAAAACAGAAAATGACTTGCCAAAACAATGCCAAACAGCCCTTAGATCTCTTTGGTTTTCAAATCAAATTAAAAAAATTAGCTTAATTATCAATAAAATGAAAGAAAATTTATTTTGATTGACAAATTCAAAACTGAATATTGACCAATCGTTTAACAAAGAGAAACTAAAAAGAAAAAAAAAAACGAAAAGAAGATCTTTGTCCTAACAATTATCCCTTAATTGGGTTGAGGGTCCTTGTCCTAATTGGATTATCATACAGCTTATATATTTAATAGATCCAATTTCTTTCTGAGGAAGTACTGTGATGGACACTCATCTTCCTTTCCCAACTACTGTTGTTATTGCTGCCTTTTTCACTTTCTTGTTGCTTTCTTGTTCTCTATTATGGTTATCAAGAAGGCACAGAAACTCAACCGACAAGAAGACGGTGCCGGAACCTGGTGGTGCATGGCCTTTGATTGGTCACCTCCATCTCTTAGGAGGCCAAAAACCAGCTGCACATGTAACCTTGGGAAGCATTGCCGACAAGCACGGTCCGATCTTCATGATCAAGCTGGGTATGCATAGAGCTTTGATTGTTAGCAACTGGGAGATTGCTAAAGAGTGCTTCACTACAAATGATAAAGTCTTTTGCAACCGCATAAAAGCTCTAGCACCAGAGATCTTGGGCTACAACTACGCCATGTTTGGCTTCAGCCCTTATGGTCCTTACTGGCGCCAAATCCGGAAGATTGCCACACTGGAGATTCTCTCGAATCACCGCCTGGAAATGCTCAAACATGTCCGAGAATCTGAGGTGAGAACGTCCATGAAAGAACTATACGATGAATGGATGAAGCTCAGAGGTGATTCTGGCAAGGCGTTGGTTGAGATGAAGGAAAGATTTAACGCACTGACCTTTAATGTCGCCACAAGAATGGTTGTGGGGAAAAGACTTGTCCGAGGAGGTACAACAAATCATCAAGAGATTGATGAAGAGAACAATCGATGTCGAAAGGCAATAAGAAAATTAATGGAATTAACCGGGGCTTTTGCAATTGCTGATTCCGTTCCATTTTTGAGGTGGTTAGATCTCGATGGAATTGAGAAGAGCATGAAGAGGACAGCGAAAGAGCTTGACCAAATTCTTGAAGGCTGGTTAGAAGAGCATAAGCAGAAGAGAATTTCAAGCGATGATCAGGTGGTCAAGGACGAGAATGACTTCATGGACGTGATGCTATCAGCTCTTGCTGACGCTGAAGAGCTTCCTAGTTTTGATGCCGATACAATCACCAAAGCTACATGCCTGGTATGTGTGTGTATATAGAGAGTTCTTATCTACTAAGTTTGCACACTAAAATAATAAAAAAAAAGTTTAATACATTAGAGTTTTTTTTTATCTGTTAGCATATTGAAATATATATTTTTGTCTGTTAATGACATCTTTACTTTACTAAAATAACGATATCCTCATTAAAGAATTATATATGTATATGTCTATGTGTTTGTGCACACATCGTTCGTATTAACAAAATTTAGTTTAATTAGACACAATTAATAGTGGGTAATATATGCCTAAGAAATCACTTCTTGATTGAGTCAGGTTTGGGCCCGCACAATGACAACATTGTTAAAGATTTTAGAATATTATGAAGGCTTTATAATGTATAAAATCTTTTATAAAGTTTCTGCGGGCGTTTGAACATGATTGATCACAACTTCAATATTGAACAAGGAACCATCCAAAGGTCGTAGTCCATACATATATAAATTTATACTATTAGATACAAAAAATTGCAGTCACATTATTTCTTGAGTACTTTAATTCACAATATTTTTTCCGGAACGGAATGAACATTTTCATAATTAATTGGAAAACACATATAGAAAAAAGCTAATGAAGAAAACCGAATCACCCAAGATTTTTCCAACTGTTCAATATTAGGTTACATTCACAAGACACATTAATGAATCAGTCACGGTATTATTTTAGGCTGTATTTCTATATTTTATTGTATTTGCATTCATGATAATCACATTGACTTTGGGTTGGGGCCGGGTATGGTTCCTTGCTTTTGCATGCAGGCTGTTATACTGGGAGGAACAGACACCACCACATTTACACTGACATGGGCTCTCACTTTAACACTCAACCACCTTGACGTTTTGAAGAAGGTCCAAAACGAATTAGATACCCACATTGGTAGGGAAAGACAAGTGATTGAATCTGATATTAAAAATTTAGTTTATTTGCAAGCTATAGTAAAGGAAACTCTTCGTTTATGTCCTGCTGCGCCACTCTCTATACCACATGAATCCATGGAAGACTGCACCATAGCCGGCTACGATGTGCCTGCCGGCACACGTCTTTTTGTCAACATTGCAAAGATTCATCGAGATCCAAATGTTTGGGAAAAGCCTAATGAGTTTCGACCAGAAAGATTTCTGACAACACACAAAGAGATTGATGTTAGGGGACAAAACTTTGAATTGATACCCTTTGGCTCTGGAAGAAGAGGGTGCCCTGGAATCTCTTTTGCCCTTCAGGTGTTGCTACTAACACTCGCTAGTTTGTTGCATGGATTTGAATTTGCAACTCCAGGTCCGGGGGATACTGAACCACTCGATATGAGTGAGGGAGTGGGGTTGACTAACCTAAAGGCCACACCGCTTCAAGTACTTCTCACTCCTCGACTTCATGCTCAATTATTTGAATAAATAATATATGAATATCTGTTGGTTCAATAGCTTGACCAAGTGGTTTTCAAACGATTTTATTTAGATGGTCATCTGAGTTCGAATTCTGAATTAGTAGCCTTAAACCTCCTAATTACCGTTTTATATGTTGTACATATTGTGCGTGTTACATTGGCTCCAATGATTGTAGTATGCTACAATCTCAATAAATTTTCAATTACGTTTTCCAAAACTCGAATATATAAATCGGTCTTCTTCTAAATTGTTTAAAGTGATTAATTAATTATGGAGCTATGTATAAAATTATTCATATGACTTTGCGCTAGTCTCCCATTAGTAGATCAGTTGAAACGTTCAAAAGATTGTTAATTACAACCTCCTAGTTGCAAATTAATAATGATTATGTACATTTTTATATTGCAACTTGTAAAAACACTGGGCATGATTTTTAGATCTAAAGTTGCTATTTCAATTCGTTAATTAAAGTACTGCTCATCATGATTATCATCATAATTGACACACTGACTGAGAGAGAGATCAAGTGTTTGGCTGCATTTTTGCTTTGGTAAGTGATTTTTTTTTTTTTTTGTTTTAAAGTCTTTTGAGTTTTTCTTAATAAAGCATTAGGTTGATCACTATTCATGATAACGTTAACTTTGGAACTTTTACGAAATCAGAAGTTAAATTCAGATTACTACACAATGATTTCCACATTTCCATTTTGAATTTGATGTATCAGTCTCTTTGCTAATGTTAAATATTGTGTAACTTGGGGATTTTGGGCACGAAATATTTGGAGTTCAATAACTATATTTAGCCCTGATCAGTCCAATTTTCATAATTTTTAGCTCATTAACCGAAGTAGAATTAGAGAAACATTTGGTAGAAAAACTGTTTAATCGGTAACAAAATATGGAGTTTGGATTTTAGCTAGTTCACATAATTTTTGAAGGTTCTGAAGCATACACAATGAGTTATAGAATTTGATTTTTGAGATTTAATAGATGATAAAATTTATTTTATGATGCATATTACTGATAAATCCATTGATATTTCCAATCTTGGGATATACTTCTGGCAAATAGGATTAATAGATGAAAAGTTAGGAATTTTTTTCTAATCAAGGTAAGTAGACTCATTTATGATGAAATCTATTTCCTAAAAAAGTTCTAGAATTAAGCCTTCATGAAACAGCCTTGTTTGTAATGAACGATTCCTAAAAGCCATCTCCCGTCAATTATTTCTATGTACGCATTAGAAAGATAATTATATTTTATGTACCAAAAAAAAAAAAAAGAAAGATTATGTTTCTAGAATGAATAATTTTCCAATCGGGTATACTTAGATTACAATAAAGTAAGATCAAAGTAAAAAATTAAAAAAATTCACCTTCCAATGTGATATTTTGTCCTCCTATGTATTAAAATTTTTATTTTCTTGGCTTTTATATTGGTGTTGACCATAATTTATCACGGATATATGATTGGAAGCTTACTCTTTCTTGGATTACTCAATATAAGAAGGATTTGTAAGCATCATTTGTTTATGAAGAAGTATTATATTAAGCATTGGTTGTGGTGATTTATTTAGTGTCACAGGATTTTCGAAACAGAGATCTTAAATTTGATTAACGGATCTCTCAACAGCAAGCTAAGTAGGTACAATTCTTGGTGAAAAATGTGGATGTCTAAACTCTAATGTTTCTGATATGTAAGAAGTGCTTGCAATATTCAGCATCAGAGAAAATAATTAAGAATCTGGTTTATCAATAATGACAAATTGTTTATTATGTCTTCTTTTGACTTTGGCTGGTCTCCTTTAGATTAGTTGAGATGTTAATCAGTATTGACAATGCCCTAGTTGCAAATTAATAATGGTTAATTACATTCTCATAATGCAAGTTGAAGTTTGTTAATCTAAGCGATCCTGATGATTAAAATAATGAGTTATCACGTTCATTGATGTTCATTGTTAATGCTCTAACTATAACAGATTGGTAGTACCTGCGAGAAAGGAGATGTGGAGATGAACCTCATACTATTTTCGGATAGGCTGAAAAGGGTGCTAGCAGGTGAAAAGGAGCATTAACGTTGCCTGATTCAACAAATTTAAAGCCAGTTCTCCAATATTTTCTATACGAGATTGAAATTATTACTACTTTGTTGAGGGACTATAAAGGTGACATCAATCGGCTTCTGATTCAACTCTGGAATGTTGAAGAAGATGTCGATAGACCCGACGTTTTGAGCATTCTGAACGACATCAATTACTTTGTCTATGAGTCTGAGAAAGCCATCGACACATTCTTCATCACCATCATGCAGCCGCAAAACAGTGAAAGTGAAAGTGAAAGCACTACTTGTAATGATGCTCTTGTTGGACTTCAAAGTAAAATCTCTGACATTAGATATCGGATGCAAAAACTTCCACCCAACAGGATAACTGTTGATCTCATTAAAGAAAGGGACATGTTCATTCGAATTCATCAAGAAAGTGAGTCTTCTTCATCTTCAGGGTTTGAGAAGAGGGACATGGGGGAGGAGTTGTTAGATCTATTGATAGAGGGACAACCTCAGCTTTCAGTAGTTGCAATTCTTGATAGCAGAGGTTTCAATAAGACTGCGTTTGCTGCAGAGGCTTTCAACAGTAATCATGTCAAGTTTTTCTTTGATTGCCGAGCCTGGGTTAGGGTATCCGTACAATACAATTTCAAAAAGATATTGGACGACATAATAAAGTCAGTGATGCCTGCATCTGGGTTGAGTGAAATTATTGGCAAAGACTACACATTGAAGAAGTCTATTCTTCGTGATTACCTGACAAATAAGAAGTATATGATTGTCCTTGATGATATCTATCACGATATGATATGGGATGATCTTCGAGAAGCTCTTCCAGATTATCAGAATGGAAGCAGAGTACTGATAACGGTCGTTGATCCTGACATCCTCACTTCGTTCGAATTAGAAAATGGAGAGAAGATTGTGAGTGATTCTGTGCTCGTTGGAGGGCCATTGTTTAGAATAAAATATGAAGGCTGGCAATTTTTCCTATTATACTGTGGATGCAAATCATTAGAATCGCAGATGATGGAAATGGATAATGAACCAACAGCTCTACTGTTTTGTTCTATCTTCGAGTTACCTTTGTACTTGAAATTTTGTTGTTTCTATTTGTGTGTCTTCTATGGAAACCTTGAGATATCAACCAGGCAATTGTATCAGCTATGGATGGCTGAAGGTTTCGTTGCACACAACTGTGAGGCAAATGCAGAGGAGTACTGTTGAAAAATTCAAAATTGGAATTTCAGTACATGCATTCAAATTTAGGCTAATACATCGTTTGACCAACTTGCATACACATGCATGCATTCAACTTTGGAGAGGCAAATTTGAAGATAAATTCCTAAGGTAGGTGCATAATTTTTGTTGACAATTTTGTTGGGGTTGGTGCAATAGTGCACTCCATTTTTCCCTATAAATAGAAGGCAATTCCTCATTTGTTATATCATTCAAATTTGTGAGATTTCTAAGTGAGTTTTGGTAGAGAAATTCCTTAGGTAATAAAAGAATTTGGGTGTATTGGGTATTGGGTTTTTGAGAGTTTTTCCACTTTTGTAAAGTCCCATTATTAGTAAAATTATCTTCCAGTCTTTGCCCAGTGACGTAGGTATTACGTAATGAATCACGTAAATTATTGTGTCCTATTTTCTTTGTATTTGTTTATTACCACATTTATATTTCTCAAGAAGTCGCAGTATTCGTAATTGCTCACCCCGCGTTTCCGCAACAATTGGTATCAGAGCCGACGGTTCGTACTTAGGGGGATACGGTACTATTCACGTATACGATCTTTGTTCACATATACAAGATACTATTCCCATATACTGCATCTGATCATTTTACAAATACGATGGAGACGGCCATTTATACTTGGGAAACAGTCTATTGTAAGTAGTGTGTATTTTTGCATGTCTAGGAAAGTTCATCAACAAGGTGATACGAGTCTAAGGATTCTCGGTTTTAATTGGGACCGAGTTCCCGTCCGGTCTCGGGAACTTTCTGGTGCATTTATTCACACGAAATAAACATCATAGAGGCTGTTTTTCAAGTGTAAATAGTTTTTGAAGAAACTGATCATTTGAGATAAAAGAATGGCAAAGGCATCGTCGTCGTCTTCATTGGCGAGGACTACTGTGACTAATGCAAAGTTTGAAGTGGAGAAATTCGATGGTACCAATAATTTTGGTATGTTGTAATGTGAGGTGTTGGATGTCTTATGTCAGCAGGAGTTGGATGTTGCTCTTGAAGAAAAGCCTGACACGATGGATGACAAGGAGTGGATAAAGATCAATAGACAAGCATGTGGTACTATTCGCCTATGTTTGGCTAAAGATCAGAAATACTCTGTCATGAGGGAGACGTCGGCAAAGAAATTATGGGAGAAATTGGAAGAAAAGTATATGAAAAAAAGCCTTGAAAATAGGCTTTATATGAAAAAGAAACTCTATCGATTCACATATACATCTGGCATGTCAATGAATGACCATGTGAATTTGTTCAACAAAATATTAGCAGATTTGCTAAATCTGGATGAGAGATTTGAAGATGAAGATAAGGCACTGTTGTTGTTGAATTCCCTTCCTGATGAATATGATCATCTTACCACCACTTTGCTTTATGGGAAGGGCGAGTGTCACATTCGATCTTTGTATGCGGTCGTTGTACAACTTTGAGACGAGAAAAGAAAGATAGAAAGGATCACGAGAGATACAATTGCGAAGCATTGACGGCGAGAGGTCGTTCACAAAGCCGCAAACCCGGAAAAAGCAAGTCTAAAGGGAGGCATGCCAAAGATGAATGTGCTTTTGTCGCGAAAAGGGCATTGGAAAAAGAATTGTCCTAAGTTACAAAAGGGCAAAGCTACTTCGATGCATGTGTAGAGAGCATGATGAGGAGTCGGACTTTTAGTCAGTTTGGCATGACGCGTTGACATGTCACTCGGATGAATGGATTTTGGATTGGGTTGTACTTATCATGTGTCCTAACAAAGGTTGGTTTTCTAGCTTTAAAGAGTGGATGGTGGAGTTGTTTTTATGGGCAATGACAATGCACAGTAAAACCATGGGAATAGGTGCAATCCAATTAAAGAATCATGATGGCTCAATCCAAGTCTTGACGGATGTTCGCTATGTACCAAGCTTGAAGAAAAATCTCATCTCATTAGGAGTCCTAGAATCTAAAGGGCTCACAATCACTTTGAGAGATGGATTGTTGAAGGTAGTAAGTAAGGCTGCATTGATGATGAAAAACCTAAGAAGAAATAACTTGTACTATTTCCAAGGAAATACGGTTATTGGATCAAAGCATCAGATTTTCGGAAAAGATGCAGATTCGAAGCAACCAAGTTGTGGCATATACGTTTGGGACATCTTTGGTGAAAAAGCTTTGCAGACTTTAGTGAAGCAAGGATTATTAAAAGGTGCAAATTCTTACAAATTGGAATTTTGTGAACAACGTGTTCGGGCAAGCAAACCGGGGTAAAGTTTGGTTGGCAATTCACGATACAAAAGGAATGGACTATGTTCACAATGATGTGTGGGACCTACCAAAATAGCTTCTTTGGGAGGTATGCACTATTTTGTCACTTTTGTTGATGATTATTCAAGAAAAGTGTGGGTGTATTTGATGAAAAATAAGAATGAAGTTTTGGGCATATTTTGAAATGGAAGAAAATGGTCGAGACTCGGATCGGGTCGAAAGGTCAAAAGACTTCGCTCGAGATAATAGTGGTGAGTACAAGAATGATCCATTTCTTCAAATATGCCAAGATGAGGCATTGTGCGATACTTCACTGTCGAAATACACCACAAGCAGAATGGGGTGGCGAACGCATGAACCGGACTATCTTTGGAGAAAGTTCGATGTATGTTGTCCAATCTTTGGATTGGGCAAAGAGTTTGGGCTGAGGCGTGAGTATATGCGTGTCATCGATCAACCGTTTGCCATCAGCTGCAATTGAGGGCAAAACACCCACGGAGATATGGACTGGTAATCCTGCTACTGATTATGATTCTTTACATGTTTTTGGTTCCACTGCTTATTATCATGTAAAAGAATCTAAGTTAGACCCAAGAGAGCAAAGAAAGCATTGTTCATGGGTATAACTGGTGGAGTAAAAGGATATCGTCTCTGGTGTCCTGTTACGAAGAAAGTTATTTTCAGTAGAGATGTAACTTTTGATGAATCAGCCATGTTGAAACAAAAAGATTCTCAAGAGGATGACGAGACCAGTAGCACTTTGCAGCAAGTGGAGTTTGAAAAGGTTAAAGTTGATCCAGCTGGTGTCGATGAGACCGAAGATGATGAAGAGGTTCTGACCCAGGAACCTTCACAGCAACAAGATTCAATTGCATATAGAAGGCCACACAGAGAGATTCGCAGACCTGCTCGCTTTGTTGATATGGTGGCCTATGCACTTCCAATTGTAGATGATGATGTTCCTTCCACTTACAGAGAAGCAGTAAGTAACCCAGAAAGTATACAGTGGAAGAAAGCAATGAACGAAGAAATGCAGTCTCTTCACAAAAATGAAACTTGGGAGTTAGTTACACTGCCCAAGGAAAAGAAGGCAATTGGGTGCAAATGGGTATATGCAAAAAAGGAAGGATTTCCTCGTAAAAATGAAATTCGATACAAGGCTAGATTGGTAGCGAAGGGTTACGCTCAGAAAGAAGGAATAGACTACAATGAGGTATTTTCTCCAGTTGTGAAACACTCGTCTATTCGAATTTTGCTAGCTATGGTTGCGCAATTTGATCTTGAACTAGTTCAACTTGATGTAAAAACTGCATTTTTACATGGTGATTTGGAAGAGGAAATTTACATGACTCAGCCAGATGGATTCAAAGTTGCTGGAAAAGAAAATTGGGTTTGCAAATTGACAAAGTCGCTTTATGGATTGAAACAATCTCCGAGGCAGTGGTATAAGCGATTTGATCGATTTATGAAAGGGCAAAGGTACACAAGAAATAAATTTGATCATTGTGTGTATTTCCGCAAGTTACAAGAGGGATCTTTCATATATTTGCTCTTGTATGTCGATGATATGCTAATAGCATCCAAGAGCAAAGATGAGATTGAGAAGTTGAAGACTCAACTCAATCAAGAGTTTGAGATGAAAGATTTGGGTGAAGCTAAGAAGATTCTTGGCATGGAGATATGCAGAGATAGAGCTCGTGGCAAAGTAAGCTTGTCTCAGAAGCAATATTTGAAGAAGGTATTACAGCAGTTTGGCATGACCGGCAAGACACAAAACTGTAAGTACCGTTGGCTTCTCATTTCAAGCTTTCTGCACAATTATCTCCTTCGACAGATGCGGAACGAGAATACATGTTACAAGTTCCGTATTCAAATGCAGTGGGTAGCTTGATGTATACAATGGTGTGTACAAGGCGACATTTCACATGCAATTGGTATAGTGAGCGGTATATGCATAATCTGGTAAAGGACATTGGCAAGCTGTGAAATGGATTTTACGGTACATTCAGAAGACCGTGGATGTTGGTTTACTGTTTGAGCGAGATGATACACTTGGTCAAAGTGTGATCGGATATGTCGATTCTGATTATGCCGGTGATTTAGACAAACGACGGTCAACCACCGGATATGTATTTACTTTTTCTTTGGAGGGCCAATTAGTTGAAGTCTACACTACACCCTCTGATTACACTTAATCGACCACAGAGGCCGAGTACATGGCGATTACAGAGACTGTTAAAGAGGCTATTTGGTTACAAGGCTTGCTTGAAAACTTGGGATTGGTACAGGAGCACATTAATGTGCATTGCGACAGTCAAAGTGCTATTCATTTAACAAAAAACCAAGTTTATCATGCGCGTTCAAGAACATCGACGTCACGATTTCATTTTGTGGGAAATTGTTGATGAGGGAAGATTTTTCTTGAAAATCAAGCTGCAGAGAATCCATGAGATATGTTGACTAAGGTGGTGACAACGATCAAGTTTGAGCATTGTCTAAACTTGATCAATATCTCACAAGTTTGACAGCAGTCGGAGAAGGCAGAGGCTGAAGGACGAGTTATTGATAGTCGACTCAGATTTGGATAAAATCTTCGTCGAGGTGGAGAATTGTTGAAAAATTCAAAATTGGAATTCCAATACATGCATTCAAATTTGGCTAATACATCATTTGTGAACTTGCATACACATGCATGCATTCAACTTTGGAGAGGCAAATTTGAAGATAAATTCCTAAGGTAGGTGCCTAATTTTTATTGACAATTTTGTTGGGGTTGGTGCAATAGTGCACCCCATTTTTCCCTATAAATAGAAGGCAATTCCTCATTTGTTAGATCATCCAAATTTGTGAGATTTCTAAGTGAGTTTTGGTAGAGAAATTCCTTAGGTAATAAAGGAATTTGGGTGTATTGGGTATTGGGTTTTTTGAGAGTTTTCCCACTTTTGTAAAGTCTCATTATTAGTAAAATTATCTTCCAGTCTTTGCCCGTGGACGAGTAGGTATTATTTGAATCACGTAAATTATTGTGTCCTATTTTCTTTGTATTTGTTTATTACCACATTTAAATTTCTCCGAAGTCGCAAAGATTCGTAATTGCTCACCCACGCGTTTCGCAACAAGTAGTACTGAAGGAACTGATCAGTGGGGCTTAATTAAAGTGGAGAAGGGAAGTGCTGGAGGTAAAATTAAAACATGCTCTGTTCCTAGTAGCGTATGGGCAGGATTAGTTGTTTTGGCCGCAAAAATGAAATTTATCATGGTCCTCGATTTAGGTCTAGTAGAGGAATTGAGAACTATTAAACGGTTCTCCATTCCGAAAAATCTGACTAAATTCGTTTCTTTAGAGCATATTGACACATATCTCCATTCTTTGCAGAATTTTGCCTTAGAAAGCGATCATTCTGCCCTCTTAGATTGTGAGAATATTTGTAAAAAGTTCAAGCTTCCCTGGGTATTGAACATGGGTTCTCTAGTTCTTGACCAATTTCCATCCGGAATAGAAAATTTATTCCATTTGAGATATTTGAAGCTGAATGTCCCTTCTCTCAAAAGCCTTCCTTCATCACTGTGCAACCTTCTAAACCTTCAAACACTAGATATGCCATCTAGCTACATAGATCATACGCCAGAAGATATTTGGAAGATGCATAAACTCATGCATCTAAACTTCGGTTGTATCACTCTCCCTGCGCCTCCAGAAAATTATTGCAGCTCTCTGAAAAATCTGATTTTCATATCAGCCTTACACCCTTGTAGCAGCACTCCAGAAATACTGGGCAGACTACCCAATGTTCAAACTCTAAAAGTATATGGGGATTTGAGTGACTACCAATCCGGGTTGTCTAAGAGCCTACGCGAACTACTCAAACTTGAAAGCTTGAAGCTGGTGAATAAAAGTAAGGGGTGGCAACTCTCACAAATGGTCCTGTCTGAATACCAATTTCCTCCAAGTCTGACCCAACTGAGCTTATCGAATACTGAACTCAAGGAGGATCCCATGTCGACACTGGAAAAGCTGCCACACCTCCTGGTGTTAAAACTGAAGCAGAACTCGTATTCAGGAAGAAAGCTGGCTTGTGTGGGCTCTGGTGGTTTTCCAAAGCTCAAGATTCTGCACCTGAAATCAATGTTTTGGCTAGAGGAGTGGACAATGGGGGCAAGAGCCATGACAAAACTTGAAAGCTTGATTATCAACCCTTGTGCATACTTGAAAAGTTTACCTGAAGAGCTATGGCACATAGAGAGCTTCCGCAAATTGGAATTGCATTGGCCTCAGCCGGAGCTAAGAAAAAAGCTAAGGGCTTATGAGGATATGGAGCGGCGATATGGCATCCAAATGTATCCTTATGGAATCTGACGGACCGGATGAGGTGAGATTTTACTCTTTCTCGGATAGCTCAAACATTAGATTCCTAATTTAGTGTGTCCTTTTCCACTTCCTCTGTAGATTTGCGTAGTAACTCCCTGAATTATAATTCAAATTAAAGGTTTATATGAAGAATTACACTTCTAATGGTTATACAAACGGGAGTTCAATTGCGTTGCTTCTAATGTCAACATTATGTCTCTAATATAGACTCATTGATCGGTAGCTAGTAAGAAGAACTGCAATTAAAAGCAGACTTTCATTTCTAATTCTTATTTTCCTTCGCTTAATGTAGGCAAAATCAGAAGAGGAAACATCATCCAGCATTAATCCTTTTCTGCTGTCTATTTATTAATAAGTCCTGATGAGCCAGGACATTGTTTTGTTTAGTAGATTTGATGGATATGCTACAAGTCTTGGCATGACATGTGTGTTTTGTGTTTTATTTACTGTTGTATGCTTCGAACTCCAATATGGTTTGGCTGTTTCAAATTTGCCTCAACGGAGGAGGGAGTTGCATCAATATACATGCATTAAAATAAAACACGAGTTATTGAATTATATTTTAATTTTAAAAATTTGTTTCCATCTCAATAATCAAGCCTAACTTTATTTGATTTCGGCCTTTGGCTACATGGCTAGGTTGGGTTGGATTTTTAGGCCCAAGCCTTTCCAGACTGTTACATTCTGATAATTTATTAATTAGATGATGAAAACTGTCCAAGCTCAACACCTTCATCAAAGTACAACCGATTAGAATTTTTTTAAACCTATTGGTGATGAAAGGCAAAAGGCCTCATCTATGTTCTTAGATAATTTCAGCCTTGTCTAAGAGAGTGGAGGAGTGATTGATGAACATTTTACTGTGCAAAGTAGGGCTGGTACAATTTGACATGTCCTATATTAACCCAATTATACGAATATGACATGAATAAATGAGTTTATCTTATTAAATATGACATTATTATTAAATGATCGTGTATGGATCAAACCACACATCCTCACATTAAGAGTACAAGTACTAGTAGTTTGTTAGAAATTATAGTGTTTAGAAAGAGTAATATGAGAGCTATACAAACCAATGTGGTATTATATGAATAGTTTAATGAAAATATTAAATATAATAAAAATAAATCATCTAAGCTAAGTGATGTTTTCATTTAACTACTTAAGCAATATGGCATAAATTTATGCAAATGAATTTGTACTGTATCATACTCGTTTAGTGTTTTTTCTTATTTAAAGTAAATAATGACAGAGTTGTTCCTGTAGATTAGTTTAAACATTGTAAATAACAATAATTACAATGTTCTAGCTGCAAATTAATTATACATTTTCAAATTGCAAGTGGGAGACACATTTAAGTTGAATTTTGTTAACTCATTTTAAAATTATTTTAATAAAAATTTTCAAATCTTAATCTTCATCGAGATTTTGTGCCAATACTCATTTAGTCATTTTTAAACTCATTATATATTAAAGTTGTTCTATTGTATGTTTGTGTTATGAATTATTGTGGAATCCACCAAGCAAATGGAAGCACCACTTGTGATTGATAATGGACTCACCACTTTAAAAGTGGGTTCACCACTTTAGGTTTTATAATATATTTTGTCACCCACTCCACTAAGACACCAACTATATATACTTGTTAGAGGAAAATGCCTGACTCTAAGTTAGCTTATCTTCATCTATTGTTCTTCTTTGAAAAGTTTTGTAATGTAGCAGTAATATAAATAAAGCTTTATTATAAGGTTTCTTATCCAATTCTAAAGGAGTTGCTTCCAGATTTATAGCACACTATTCCTTTAAATTTTTAATATGTTAGTAGCACGATGCGCTTTGATATAGGAACTATCCTATTCCCTTACTCTTTCATTTCCATAATTATCCTTACAAGTAACCCATGTATTTACACTCTTTTCGATATTTATTATACTAATATTTGTTTATTTATTTGAGATAATGTCCCACTTCAAAAATTGGAATTTAATGCCTTAGATATATCTGGCAAGAATTATTTATCCCGGATCTTGGATGTTGAAATTCATCTTAATACTATTGTCTTTAGTGACACAATAAAAAATAATAAATGACTCATCCCTTCAAGATCGAACCAAGGCCGTGATTTATTTACGTCACCATCTCCACCAAACACTAAAAATAGAGTATCTTACTATAAAGGACCCATATGTCCTCTAAAGTAACTTGTACGAAAGATATGGTCATGTAAGTTCAGTAATCTTCCAAATGCTTATAGTGAATGGAATGCCCTCAGACCATAAGATTTTGAGTCAGTACATGAATATAATTCTGCAATATATAGAATTACTTTGCAGTTAAAATTGTGTGGAGAAAATATTACTAATAGGGATAGGTTGGAAAAAACATTTACAACATTTCATGCTTCCAACATGGTTATACAACAACAAAGTATAGAGCCCATCAAGTATACAAAATATTTTGAATTGATTACATACTTTTTTGTGGGAGAAAAGAATAATGAATTATTAATGAAAAATCAGTAAGACCATCCTATTGGTACAAAGCTAGTTCTTGAAGCAAATGTTGTCTCACATTATTGTGATGACAATTATGAAAATGGGTGTGGTCCTGGTCATTAGTGTGGCCATAGACATAGTCGAGGCCATGGCTGTGACTATTATCGAGGTCAAGGTCATAAAAAAATTATTATTATCGACCTCGTGGTGGTTATAAAAATCATAGAAAAAGAAAAAATGAGGAGAAACATCTACCCAACATAATATTCAAGAAAATGCTTATGATAGATATGGAATGTCTGGTCATTTTTTAAGACAATGTTGTACTCCAAGACATAGTGTAGATATGTTTCAGGCATCCCTAAAATCAAAAGAAAAGAATGTTGAAACAAATATGGCGATGATCAGATCCAATAGATGTTACACATCTTGATGTTTCAGATTTCTTTGAAGACAAAGGTGGAAGTGGAAAAATTGATCACTTGATCGGTGATGGAAATGTTCATCATAATTAAAATTCAACTTGTGTTTTATGTTTGCTCAAGTAATTTTGTTTCTTTCATGTTATCTAATATATATATATATATATATATATATATATATATTGTTTTAAGGATATAGATTTCAATAAAATGTTTAATGGAGAAATATGCTTGGCTAATATTGCAACTACACAGATGATTCTTGAAACAAGAGGTATTTTCAAATTTAAATTTTATTAGAGCTAATGTGAATACAATATCAGGTCCAGTAGATCTTATTGAAGGTATTGCAAGAGTAAGGATCGTATGAACAAAAGATATGAAATTAGATATTTATAATGGTTTGTATGCACCTAAATAAAAGAAAAAAATACTTGGTTTTAAAGACATTCATGGTGATAATTTTCACATAGAGACAATGAAGGAGAATAATTTAGAATATCTATACATTACTTCTAACATGTCTAGAAAGAAATAAATATTAGAAAACTTCCAACTTTCTCATCGACTTATATTATATGACAATAAAATTAATGGAAAATTATGCCGTCATAAAAGATAAGTTATATTATCTAAAATCTTTTATACTTTGATATGACTATCTTGGTTACCCTGGATCAATAATGATGCATAGAACTATTGAGAACTCTCATGGATATCGAATTGAAAAATTTTAAAATTTTATTGTCCAATGAGAATAGTTGCACTACTTGTTCATCAGAAAAATTAGTAGTTAGACCATCACCCAATAAAATTAGTTTTGAATCTCCATAATCTTTGTCATTTTTACAAAGAATTTAGGGAGATGTCTATGAACATATTCATCCATCTAGTGGACCATTTCATTATTTTATGGTTTTGATTAATGCATTTTTACGATGGTCACACATTTGTTTATTATCTACATGTAACATTGCATTCGCAAGATTGCTTGTGCAGATAACATCTAGATATTGCTGGTGAATTTACTTTTAAAATATTTGATAATCTTTGTATGACGAGTTAGGATTGATATGGAACACCTAGTACCACATGCGCATAATCGAATGGATTAGCAAAGCATCTCTCATCAAACGTCTACAGGTAATTGCGAACTTTATTATTACGAAGTCAATTACCTATTTCAACATGAGGACATGCTATTTTGCATACGACGACATTAATCCAATGCCATCATATAATATATTAAGGGGTGGATATCGAAGGAGGAGTGTTATGAATTATTGTAGAATCCACTAAGAAAATGAAAGCACCACTTGTTATTAATAATGGACTCACCACTTTGAAAGTGGGTTCACCACTTTGGGATTTATAACATACCTTGTCACCCACTACACTAAGACACCAACTATACATATTTGTAATTAGAGCAAAATGGGTGACTCAAAAATTAGCTCACCTTTTTATATTGTTCTTCTTTGAAAAGCTCTATAATATAGCAATAACATAAATAAAGATTTGTTATAAGGTTTCTTATCTAATTCTAAAGGATTTTCTTCCAGATTTATAACACATTATTCCTTCAAATTTATAACATTTATATTTTCAAATTGCTATAAATTTAAAGGACTAGTGTGTTATAAATCTGAAACAAATCCTCTAGAATTAGATAAGAAACCTTATAACAAAGTTTTATTTATGTTATGTTCTTGCGCATTACTGAGCTTTTCAAAGAAGAACAATATGAAAAGGTGAGCTAACTTCGAGTCACTCATTTTGTTCTAAATACAAATATATATAGTTGGTGCCTTAGTGGAGGGGGTGACAATATATTTTATAAAATCCAAAGTGGTGAACTCACTTTCAAAGTGGTGAGTCTATTATTAATCACAAGTGGTGCTTCCATTTTCTTGGTGGATTTAACAAAAATTCATAACACTCCTCCTTGACTATCCACCGTTAATGGATCATATGATGATATTGATGTGCTTTTAAACCGCCTCGTTAAAAACCTTTGCTACCTGGTCCAAAAGGAAAAAAGAGTACAATATGCATATGTCTAGATTCCATTCCTCTTTATGAGTATTCCTCATAATGGGTATTCCTCCCGATGGGAACGTGTGCTAATTTGATAGTTTATTGAAACGACACATGCCAATGCCATATATTATTTTCTCAAATGTAGATATAGGTAGAGCTTTTGTAAATATGTCAGCTAAATTATAAAAAACCTTATAACAAAGCTTTATTTATGTTATTGCCACGTTACAAAGCTTTTCAAAGAAGAACAATAGATAAAGGTCACTAAGTTCGAGTGTGGCATTTTTCTGTAACTACAAATATATATAGTTGGTGACAAGATATGTTATAAAACCCAAAGTGGTGAGTTCATTGTTATTCACAAATGGTGCTTCCATTTGCTTGGTGCATTCTACAATAATTCATAACATTAAAGATTATTTTCAAATTGAGGTTAGCCACTAATTAAAAAAATTACTTTCTTTCATTCACGTGAGATATTCGACCCATACGTTGAATAAGAGCTGTAAAAAGATCTCAAGTTTTTATTTGACCACTCTAATTATGTGACCAATTGAGATAAACTCGACCACAACCGAACCCCAAAAACAATCAACTATACACAAATAACTTGATCTTGATCAAGAGGAATCATAAAACAATAATTAGATCAAGCAAAGAACAAACAATAGAGCAAGAACTGCTAATGACACGAGCACACAAGCACAAACCAAGAAGATTTTTCAAAGAACCCGCAATACAAAAGGATGTTACAAGTTCTTAATTCAAGCCATGACTCACTAGTCACTTAACTATAAATCACGAGAAACTAGCCCTTGAAGATTGCCTAACACTCGACTTATAAAAACCCGAGAAAGTCAACAAGTCAACTACACTTAACTTAGTTAGCCGGATCGGTCAGTGCAAAACTACTTTTCCCACTTAAATTCATAAGTCGAGACTTAAGCACATACGTCCCCCGAGTAATTACAAGGTGAACCCATCAATTTTGCAAGTTAGATAATTACACCTCCAAATGTTAGAATCGTGAATCATGCTCCAATGTCATGAGGGCTTGCAAGATAAATTGAGAGAACAAATATCATTTTGATACAGGATTGTTTTTATTTGCGAATATCTCATCGCAAGCAAATTTTTGTTTGTGCAACATCAATGTGCTTGGAACGTGATGAACTTCTCAGTATTGTGAGAGAAAGAAACAGCTGCAGAATTATGACAGTATATTTTTAATGGCCGCGGTATAGTCAATATAAAATCTAGTCCTGTGATAAAATTCTGCATCCATAAAGCTTGACGTGTAGCCTCAAAACATGCTACATATTCTGCCTCCATTATTGAAGAAGCTATAAGTGTTTGCTTGGCACTTTTCCAAGATATAGCTCCTCCTGCCATCATAAAGATATAACCAGATGTGGATTTCTTGTCTTCTAAACACCCTGCGAAATCAGCATCAGAATACCCAACTATATTCAAATAGTCAGAATGCTGATATGTCAATGCAAAATCTTTAGTGGCTTGCAAATATCTGAGTACTTTTTTACACCTTCCAGTGTTCATATCCAGGATTACTCAGGTATCTTCCAAGTACTCCCACTGGAAAAGCAATGTCAGGGCGAGTACAGACTTGAGCATACATCAAGCTACCCACAACTGATGCATATGGGACTGTTTGCATTCTAGCTTTTTCTACATCATTCTCTGGACATTGAGACTTGGAAAGTTTGTCACCTTTCGAAATTGGTGCTTTCCCAGGAGCACAAGATTGTAAATTGAACCTTTTCAAAATACGATCAATGTAGGTCTTTTGAGACAATCCTAGAACTCCTCAAGATCTCATCACGGAAAATCTCTATCCCTAATACATAATGGGCTTCAACGAGATCCTTCATATCAAAGCTGTATGACATCATTTGTTTTGTCTTAAGTAAAAATTAGAGTCATTAGCAAGCGAGCAATATATCATCCACATAAAACACCAAAATGATATACTCGCTCCTACTGACCCTCAAGTATATACATTGATCAGCAACATTCTCCTGGAACCCATAAGAGGTGACAATGTCATGAAATTTCAGATACCACTGTCTGGATGCCTGTTTAAGTCCATAAATGGACTTTTTAAGTTTACACACCATGTTTTCTTTACCAGCCTCAACAAAACCATCAAGTTGCACCATATACACATCTTCAGACAAGCTCCCATTCAGAAAAGCTGTCTTCACATCCATCTGATGCAATTCTAAATTGAAATGAGCTACCAAAGCCATGATAATACGAAAAAAGTCTTTGGTAGAAACGGGAGAGTAAGTTTTGGTGTAATCAATACCTTCTCTTTGATTTGAAACCCTTAGTCACAAGCCCGACCTTGTACCTCTCTGGGACCTCGGCATCTCTCTTGGTTTTGAAAACCCATTTGTAACCAATTGGCCTGCATCCGTCTGGCAACTCAACTAAATCCCAAACCCCATTATGATACATAGATGTCATCTCATCATGCATCACATGTATCCAAGATGAGGATTTAACAACAAGCGATAGCCTCCGAAAGGTAACAGATCGGATAACGAAGTCAAAGACATCAAAGTCATGTTCCTGCAAGTAAACAACATAATCATCAGGGATTGCAGGTCTCCTGACCCTCTCTGATCTTCTCAATTGAACATCAGTAACATCATCCTCTACGGTCATAGGCTCCATATCATGATGAGGTTCCGGATCAACAGAAGAAACATCAATATGTGATAATCCCATCACAGAAGTCAGAAAAGATGGAATAGGCAAAACTATACGTTCTTCTCTCAATACAAGATTGCGAGGCTCAGAACTCTCACCATTGTGATCATCTTCGAAATAAATGGCACGATCAGACTCAATGATTCTAGTAGTGTGGGAAGGACAATAAAATCTAGAACCCCTTGAGCCTATACAGTAACCAATAAAATGACCACCAATGGTTTTTGGATCAAGTTTCCTTGATTGTGGATTATAAGGCCTCACTTCTGCTCTGCATCCCCAAACATGGAAATGATGAAGGCTCGGTTTCTTCTCTGACCACAACTCATAAGGAGTTTTGGGCACCGACTTACTGGGTACCTGATTCAAAATGTAAGCTGCAGTTCTTAAGGCTTCACCTCACAGAAAATCTGGTAATGTGGAGTTACTAAGCATACACCGCACCATGTCAAGAAGGATACAATTTTTTCTTTCTACAATTCCATTTTGTTCAGGAGTCCCAGGCATTGTATACTGGGCTTCTATTCCACATTCTTGAAGAAATTGAGCAAAAGGCCCAGAATTACGCCCAATTTCATCATATCGCCCATAGTACTCACCACCTCTGTCTGATCTTACTGCTTTAATTTTCTTGCCCTTTTAGAGCTCAACATTAGCCTTAAAGGCTTGAAACGCAGACAAAGATTCAGACTTTTCAGTAAGAAGTTCAACATGACCATAACGAGAAAAATCATCGATGAACGTGATGAAGTACTTATAACCTCTAATAGTAATAAGAGTAAATGGTCCACAGATGTCTGTATGTATCAACTCAAAGACTGTTGACTTCTCCAAGTTCTTTCTTTTCGATTTTGCGAGTAAGTTTGCCTTTGATACAATCAACACAATCATCAAAATCAGAGAAATCTAAATTATGAAGAATGTCATCTTTAATGAGCCTTTCCATCCTCTGTTTGGAAATGTGACCTAACCGTTTATGCCACAACATAGAAGAATTTTCATCAACCCTGGCACGATTAGAACTAACAACATTCATAACATGAGCATTGGATGATGATTCAACAGCACCAGGAAATAAATCAATCATATATAAGCCATCATATAGAGTGCCAGAACCAACTAATTCTGAATTGCGGAACAAGTAAACTTTTCTATCACCAAAATGAAAAGTATAGCCACATCTATCCAAAATAGATACAGATATCAAGTTTCTCCTAATAGAAGGAATATAAGCTGTATCTAATAGATCCAAAAAATAGCCTGTGGCTAGTTGTAGTCTGACAACTCCTATGCTTTCAACTTTGGCTTTCACTCCATTGCCCATGTGAACTATCAACTCCCCTTCATTGGGCTCCTCATGCTTTTGAATTCTGTATGAATTCATAATATTAATGGTTGCACCAAGTATCCAACCACCAAGTATTAGAAGGGACATCAATAAGATTAGATTCAAAGCCTACAAAAACTACATGAATACCTTTCTTTTCTAACCAAGCTTTGAATCCCCGCATTCACTCTCTCGTGCCCGGTGTTTCTTGTAAAAGTGGCACTTTCCCTTAAATCTCTCGGAAGTGGAACCGAAGTGGTAGAGGAATTACCACGTGAAGTTTTCTTTCCAAACTTCTTCTTGAAAATTTATTGCTACGCTTTCAAGAGCCTTTCACACTCCCACTTTCTTGAGTAGTTGCCACCATGGCGGTGTGAGATTTCCCTTCTTTAAAGATTCCTCTTGAACCACGTAAGCGGTCAACTCGGTGATATCCCAAGTGTCTCTCTCGAGTATTGTATTAGCTTCTCAAATTACCAAACTGTGGTGGAAGGGATTCAAGAATTTGGAAGACAGGTAGTCATCGTGCAAATGGACATCCATGTCTTTCAACTTCTTATGGTAACTAGTCATCTTAAGGATGTGCTCTTTCACCCCGTAAACACCATCATACCGAGTATTAGCAAGCACCTCGAGATAGTTACCCTTTTCGCCTTATCTACCTTCTTGAAAGTTCTTCCAACAATGTTGCCAAGTAATCTTTGGCCTTATCACATGCACGAGGATGCTATCTCTAGTTGTTCTATCAATGATGTATTTCATGGTGTCCAAACAAAGTGTCTATTAGATTCATGCCAAGCTGCCCACTCGCTTTTTTAGCAAAGCAGTGCTCTTATCTGTGAGCTTGGCTGGTTCATCTACTGTAATACTAAGTCTCTCGTTTAATGTAGACAGATAAAACAAAATGGACTCACGAGTCCTCAAAATTTATCCCGTTAAATGTTTGAGGAGGCAACTTGGAGAAAGGAGAGAATATCTAGAGTCAAGAATTAATAACAAAATTATCAAGCATGCAAAAACAAAATCATGCTATAATCAATTAGTCCTCATTTTAAGTTTCTCCAATAGCAACACAATACGTTAGGCATCCTTTAACAATATAGGAGTGCACTAACCTAAAGATAAAGTAGGCAAGTTGAATATATAACACCAATATTGACCTATTACCGACAGGGTAATCAGCCACCAAGAGAGAAAATACTCAACAAATCTCTTTATCTACCCAAGCATCTTACCAAGTAGTGATTTGCTGACAGGACAGTATCATCACCCGTACGGATCTTGGTAATAACAATAACAATCCATCGCATAATTCATAATTAATAATTATAAATGGGCATTCAATTGCAAACACCAAATAATTTATCATGATTGGTCCTACAATAAGTAGATATACAATCACTCTAAATTATAGTTTTGCATCATATAGATTTAATACATTAACAAAATTGAGGCTAAATAAACTTTATCAAACACAATTAAAGTTTCTACTAAGATATTAAATCAAATAAAATATCTACATGCCTGAAATATATGAATGTTATGCCCATAATATCCAACAATGATGGATTATTTTAAATTTAAAATTTTAAAAAATCGTCAAAATTATATGGATTTTGGACTAAAATGAAGAATTTTCAGAACTATGTTTCTTGTTTTAAATATCAAAACGTTTGGCCCAAATTATAAATCAAATAAAATAATATGTTGGGCTACAATATAATTTACCAAACTTCAAGGGCCAAAATGATATTTAACTATGTTGACCTTCAGTCAAGGACCATTATGAAAATTTTACAAATAATTTAGGCCATAATGACATTTCGAAAAGTTCAGGATCCAACGATAATATCCCACAATATCATCTTCAACCACGGGTGAAGCTACAGTATGCTTCTGAAGCTACGGTGAACCCATATTTTACCATCCCGATTTTGGCCACAAAAATTATGGAAAAATTATATTTTTACTCCAAAATCATCACTTATGCATTATTCAATAACCTTTTGCTCCAATATGCCCAAAATCAAAGAATCCAAAAATTGAAATTAAAGGAAAAATTTCACGAACAAGATTTCATCAACAAATCAACTATGGTTTAAAAGGAAATGCACAACCAAGAGCTCGATACTAATTACTTTGAAATAAATACGAATTTTATGCTTTTAATCTTGTATTTTCAAATAAACACATATTTTAGATAAAATTTCAAAATTTACCGTGATCTCCCATGAATCAAACTTAAAAGCTTGTTATAGAGCTTTAATAGAGTTAATGCAACCTTGATCCAGCTTCTAAATGCTTGCTTCTTTCACTACTGACTCGAGATTGATTTTCCCTTGATTTACTATACACACGTGGGAAAACAGAGGGGAGAGAGAGGTGCACCGCATTTATGCCATATATTCTGAACAATTAACTTCCAATGGGTTGAAGTTACTTAAATACGATGGTTGAGACAAGGGACCCCTCATGTGTTAGTACAAAATTACCCATCCCATTATGAGTTAAAATAACACAATTAAGAATTATACTTGTCTATAATATACTTCAGTATAGGGTATGTCAAAATCGACTCATTAATACAATATTTGATCATTTAATAAATAAGTCTCATTAAAATTACTCCATAATATTTGATTTTAGTCACGTATTAATTTGGTAAAATATAAAAAATAATTAGAATGATTTATGCAAGTCCACATAATGTGAGAAATAAATCTAACACCATATCATCTTTATGACCTCGATATCTAGTGACTATATTTTTATACCACAAACATCAATTTCTTTTTCAATGAATCGGAGAAAGTCATTGACACATTCTTTATCAGCATCATGCAAAGAAGCGAATAACAACAAAACAGTGAAAGTGAGTGTGAATGCACTACTTGTAAGGAGCTCTGTAATCCTCTTCTCTCGAATCCAAAATAAAACCACGATATTAGACACATTCTTTAACAACTTCCACCCAGCGACATTGATTTTCGTTTAGACGAAATGAGGACCGCTTCATTCAAACTGTTAATTCTT
This sequence comes from Atalantia buxifolia, assembly GCA_030444775.1. NCBI lineage: Eukaryota > Viridiplantae > Streptophyta > Magnoliopsida > Sapindales > Rutaceae > Atalantia > Atalantia buxifolia. The sequence goes on along the minus strand of CM059833.1, from coordinate 5,281,005 downwards.
CATGTTCGAGTCTAATGATATAAGTGAATTAGAAAGGGGTAGAGAGGAGTTGTTACATTTTCTTGATTGAGAGACGACCTCATTTCACGGTGATTGCGAGTTCTTGATAGTAGTCTTTTCGATAAGACTGCCTTTGCAATTGAGACTTACAACAACAATCACGTCAAGTTTTATTTTGAATGTCTTACTTGGGTTAGGGTGTCTATGGCCTATAATTTCTGAAGGATTTTGGATGACATAATTACTTGGGTAATCCAAAGAACACCACCGCACACATTCTAATCGGCCAAGGAGCAATCTCCTCGCGTCTTTGAAAATGCTAGATAAGATAATGATTAGCCACTTGGACCTCCTCTTAAAGGGAAATTACAAGACAAGCACCAGGGTCCTCTTGGGTACAACCAAAGCTCGACAAGAGAGCTATACCGGGAAAATCGGGCACGATACTCACGTTCAAGCGACCGTGTCACCACTTCTTACCGCCCGATGGAAGGCACGTTCACCACTTCATGGTTTTCGCAATCCATTAAGCCCACGAAGGCCCAAATACTAAGGACATGGATTCTAGACACAAGGGTGACCACCGATAAAGCCCCAAAAATCACAAATAAAATAAGATAGAAGAAAAAAAGAGGGGAAAATTTGTCATTTTGAATTTAGAACTGTTTTCCTTTTGTTATTCAAAAACACTTCTTTCATATAAGAATTGTTTATTTACATGATTGATAATCTAAAATTTTTCCGAAACCGTAGCATATTGACTTAAGTATCGGAGGGTTTTCGCTTGAAAAACCACCGGCACCCTTGATCCATTTATGTGAGTGCGGGATAAAGGACAACAAGGGTAGTTGAGGTCGTTGAATCAGATTTATTAGAGATAGTACAAGCAGCTCGTCCCATCGAAAACAAATCAAAGCGTTGACGAGACAACCCGATCAGCTCTACATTAACGACTGATTTCTACATCAACAATAATGAACTCTGTGATGCTTCCATCTTTATTGGGTGATATTATAGGTGTAGATCATGAATCGAAGAGAACGTTTCTTTGTCATTACCTAAGAAACAAGAAGTGTTTTATTGTCCTTGATGTTGTCTCGGGTGCAATGACATGTGGGATGATCTTAGCAAAGCTTTTCCAGGACATCGAATGGAAGCAAAGTGCGATTACGGTTGCTAATCCCGACATCCTTACCTCATTGGAGTTGGAAAACGGAGAAAAGATTTGGATGAATACCAGTTTCCTTCAAGTTTGATCCAATTGAGCATATCAAATACTAAACTCAACGAAGATCCCATGCCAATATTGGAAAAACTTCCATATCTTCAAGTCTTTGAAACCGAAGCATAACTCGTATTCGGGCAGAAAGCGGCTTGTGTTGGCTCTGTAGAGTTTTATTCTAAGCTTTAATCTTGCATAAATGTGAATGTGATCTCTATTCTTTAATGCAAGCGATCATGTTGTCAATATTGATAAAAATCTTGGGTTGAAAGATTATGATTTAATAATTTTATTGAACCGAAATTCATATTTTCTTCTCTTATTTCTTTCCTCTCCCACCTCCCTTCCTTTCCTCTCCTCTCATTTCCTTTTATTTGTTCAAACCGAACTGTCGTTGAAATTATCAAATTCCTAAGCTTTGCCATGGACTTTGGGATTCAGGGTAGCCTACATTCCTACTAGGCTTGATTTGTTTTGAATCTCTAGGCTACAATGCTAGGTCGGGTTAGATTTTTGGCCCAAGGCAATTTCCAACAATCCAATGAGGTCAATTTAATAATGGAAACTATTCATATTCAAAACTTATTATCAGGATAAGTACAAAGTTAAACTTATAGTGAAAATAAAGGCGATGGAAATGGCAAAGTGCTATGCAAGATGAAATTACGTTCGGCTTCATGAGAGTTCTTTGATTTATTGGCGTAGACTTTTAAAATTGGGCAAATTTAAATTTTACATATTCTTTAAAGTAATTTTGATAATGACAATATAATTTTGAACCTACCCTTTTGTAAATTATTCAAAGCCAACGGAGACAAATCACAAATTTTATTGAGATAAATATAACTTTTAACTATAATTTAATAAAGAGTTCTTGAAAATTGTAAGTGCCGCTTATCTCACCTCGGATTGTAGGGAGAAATTCAGGTTTTTCAATTTTTCAATTAAAACCTTTTTGGACCGATCTCATATAACATATAAGAATTAAGTAATCTAGAAATTCGCACCTTTGATAATCGAAAAGACGAACAATTGAGAGTTATAGATCCGTCTCCAAACGATCTTCAGTTATGACTCAAGATTGATCAACACCGGACGTGTGGCGTCTGTTTCACCACTCCCAATTGCAACCGGGCGTCTCTTAGATGTCTTCTATATTTTTTCTCAAAAATCGAAATCTCTTCTCACCGCGAAAAGGAGAAAAATACCCCTTTTATAATATCTTATGAAAAACCCTAGTATGTTAGGATTAGAATTCCTATTTTAAAATAGAATTCCTCTTTTAATTTAAATATTTAAATATTTAAATTAAATACTTTCTCTCCACTTACGTAAAAGTAGAGAGAATGTGTAACTAACTAGGGGACCACCTTGTAAAATATCACAAGCCCCCTTTTACACTTGAATATAACATACTAGGTTTTAACAAATATTATAATTATGATTTTCACCTAATACGCTTTTTTTGCTTTTGGGTCCAATGATGGTGTTGTCAATTAAATGAGCTAACCCGGGGATCATTTGGGAACATACAATAGTGGCTACAATAATTAAATTTGTAATTAAACAAATATAATTATTTAATTCCAATTCTACTCCACTATAAGATTGGAACTGACCTCCATAATTGTATGTTTGAATAATAATTCGCCCAAGCCACATTGATTTCTTTACTGCATAATCTTTTATACCACATCATTAATTAAATCGATATCTCAACTGTCCAATCGATTTAATTACATCTTGTTCCTTGATACTTACTGGTTTTCTTTAATGATCATTTTCAACATACTAAATATGTTGACACACTCTAGCCAGAGAATTCTATGATCAAGTGCCAAAAACTCATCAAGAGATGTATCGTACAAATTCTATATTGTTAATCTATAACTCCAATACTCATAATTGCCTCCACCAAGATACCGGATAATCTTGACCACAAGTGTGTGTCGTGCCCATTAGTAATTCAAATGAAACAACAATTACAATCATAAAATCATAATTAACTCAAGATTAAGATTATAATAAAATCAATGCCTATGAGATTTAATAAGTCTGAGGTCATTTCAAGGTTAATTAAATCTCATGTGTGATCCTGTTTCAATGTAGTCGACTACATCAATAAATTCATACATGATTAAGACAAACCATTCAATGAATTTATTACAGCTTCATACCTAAATAAAGTGCCCAACTTTATTTATCAATCATGAACATAATTTATTTAATCATAAGATAACTTGTATTTATGTCTTCTCGTGAATCCACATCGTGATCACATAAATACATATAATATGATCAAATGGACTTTACTCAAAATATTAATGCAATTAAGATACTTGAATAAAATACCTCATTGATTTTATTAATCAGAAAAATTGTTTATTACAATTAAATAAACACATATGCTTTTAAAGAGCACATTTTCCCAACAATCTCCCACTAGCTCTTAAAGCATATCTGGCATATAGCACATGCTCTAGGGATCTAAGTGCAAGTTATAATGGTTTCCCACTGATGGCCATTGTAATAAGATTTGCCATATGGCATCTAATGCCATTTGGGTTACTGTCATATAACCTTTCTACACTATTCCCTCGTAAAATGATACTTCCTCTCAATATGTTTTTGTTTCTTGTGGTTCCTTGGTTCCTTAGATTGAGCTACTGCACCACTACTATCACAAAATAGTTTAAGGGGTGCAGTTACTACAGGTACCACCTCAAGATCTTTTTAGGAACTTGCAGAGCTATACAGCTTCTTTTTTGCCTTTAAATGCAGTCACATATTCAGCCTACATTTGTGGAGTTCACGATACAAGATTGTTTCACACTCCTCCAACTAATAGCTCCACTTCCTAATGTAAACACATAACCAGAAGTAGACTTTCTAGAATCCTTATCTGACATAAAGTCAGAATCAGTATAACCCACTGGAATAAGTTCATCACCAGAATACACAAGCATATAATCCTTAGTTCTTTTTAGATACTTCATTATGTGCTTGACAAAGAAATCCAAAGTGTTGTGTCCGTGATTAGATTGATATCTTCTAACCATCCCAACCGCAAAAATGATGTCCTGGGTCTAGTACAAAGCATGGCATACATGAGGCTTCCCACAGCCTTCCGCATAGGAACTCGCCTCATTTTTCTATCTCCTCAGATGTTTTGGGTGATTGATCCAGAGAATAAAATTCCATGTCTGAATGGAAACAAACCAGCCTTAGAATTTTCCATGCTAAACCTAGCCAATATCTTATCGATAAAGACCGCTTGAGATAAAGTTATCGCTTTATTCTTCCGGTCTCAGAAGCAACTTGATACCAAGAATATAACTAGCTTCTCCCAGGTCTTTCATATCAAATTGTTTCGCTAGCCAACTCTTTATTGTAGTTAATACTCCTACATCATTTCCGATAATGAGAATATCATCTACATAAGGAATTAGGAAGGTTACAGATTTTCCCTGAATTTTCTTGTACACACATGGTTCATCAATATTCTGAATGAATCCAAACGATTTTATCGCTTGATCAAATCTGATGTTCCATGACCGGGATGCTTGCTTCAATCCATAGATGGATCTCTGCAACTTGCAAACCAAGTGTTCTTGGCCTTTTTGTATGAATCAATCTGGTTGCTACATAAAGATGTCTTCTTCAAGATGCCCATTAAGAAAGGCAGTCTTAACATCCATTTGTCAAATTTCGTAATCTAGCATCAAAGAATAGAGAGAGCAGAATCCTGATGGATTTAAGAATAGCAACCGGAGAAAAAGTTTCCTCATAATCGATTCCTTCTTTCTGAGTAAACCCTTTGGCTACTAATCTTGCTTTAAATGTTTCTACCCTTCTGTCTACTTCTTTTTTTCTCTTGTAGATCCACTTGCACCCTATAGGTTTTACCCCATTTGGTGCCTCTACAAGTTCTCAGACTTTATTGGAATACATAGATTCCATTTCTTGATTCATGGTATTTTTCCAAAATTCAATATATCTGTCTATTAGAGCTTCGTTGTAGCTAGTGGGATCTTGTACATGTTCATCTGAGATAGCCGTATAGGTTTCTCCCAATAACATGTATCTCGCAGGTAACCTAGTTACCCTCCCACTACAACGAGGTTATAGAAGTGATGGTTGTTCAGGGATAATCCTGTGTTGATCGGCTGGTGTTGCTGTTCTTCCTGTTCTATAACAGGTGTTGAAATTTGAGCATCAACCTGATAACTTGACAGTTCTTCAAGTATTACCTTACTCTTAAGTTTGATGTTATTCATATAGTCTTCCTCGAGGGAAGTGAAATGTGTGCTCACAATTACTTTCCTATCTTGAGGACTATAAAATAAACCTCCCCTTGTTCCTTTGGGATACCCCACAAACGTGCAAACCTCAGAACGTGAATCCATCTTGTCTGCTTTTGGTTTCAGCACATGTGCTGGTGATCCCCAAATACGGACATGTCGTAAACTTGGTTTGCGACTCGACCATAGTTCTATTGGGGTTTTAGGCACTGACTTAGATGGAACTGAGTTCAAGAGGTAAACTGCAGTCTCCAGTGCTAGTCCCCAAAAAGAGATTGGTAATGTTGAATAACTAAGCATAGATCTCACCATATCCAAAAGAGTTCTATTTCTCCTTTCAGCTACCCCATTTTGTCATGGTGTTCTGGGGCCAATCGAGATATAATCCCATTTTCAACAGATACTTTTGAAATCTCCGGAGAGATATTCACCACCTCGATCGATCAAAGTTTCTTTATGTTCTTATCTAATTGCTTTTTCTGTCTCAAAGCCTTTATACTCTTTGAATTTCTCAAGAGCTTCAGGACTTATGACGCATTAGATAAACATAACCGTATCTCGAGTAATCATCAAGTGAAAGTGATGAAATACTCATAACCTCCTCGAGCTTGTACATTGATTGGTCCCATACATCCGTATGTACCAATTCAAGTGGTACTTGTTGCACGTACACCTTTGGCCAAGAATGGCCTTTTGGTCATTTTCCTTCTAAACAGGATTCACAGAGTGGCAATGATTCATTTTCCAAAGTGGACCCAAGAGCCCATCTTTGATCATTCTCTCAGTATCCTAGTTTGGTTTATATGACCAAGCGTAAATGCCGAGGTAATATTGGTTGGAAGAAATATTTCTTTTCTTAGATAAATGTGTATGCTCATCATTATTGATCACGTGTCATGCATAGAATGGATCATAGACTTAAATGATATAAATTATCTTCCAATGTACCGTAACAAATAAGTCTCTTATTATAAAAAATAAACAGAGGATCCAAAATTTACAAAGTGTACCCTTGTTTTGACAAACAAGCTACTGAAATTAAATTCCTCTTAATGTCCTGGAACATAAAGACAATTATTCAAAACTAAAGTCTCATTATTAAAAGATAATAAAATGATCCGTCTTTCACCGCCGACACGAACTGCCCCTGTCCCTAATCGCAGCTTTTGACGCTTCCTTCACTTATTTTCCCGGTTTCAAAACCAATAAAGTGAATTACAAATATGATTAGTTGCTCTGAATCCAACACCCAAGTGTCAATAGGATTTCGAACTAAACAGCCTCTATTACAAAAAGATTTCCCATACCCGATTTTACAATCTTAGGGCAATCCTTTTCCAAAGCTGACCTTCTCGTCCACACTTGAAGCATTTGCCTTTCGGCTTGCCATCTTGCTTGGTAGACGATTTCTTTTTTCCAGCCTTTCTTCTTACCCTTGCCTTTGGCTTAGCCTAGAAGAAGAACCTTTTTCAAAGCAATATTTATGCTTCCTAGAGATTTCTCAAGACGATAGATCTCTTCAAACAGAATGGAGTTCGCTCATCAATTCAGCTTAAGGTCATATTTCTTTTGTTCATGTTATAATTGACCTTAAACTCTTTGAATGTATCCGCAGAGATTCTAGCACCATATCAATTTTTGAGTTATCATCAATTTGTGCACCCCGAATCTCAGCCTCATTCAAATAGTCCATCATTTTCGAGGACATGATCACGAACTCTTGTGCCCTTCCCCATTTTGCTATTCATAACACCCTTCAATGCCGCTTTTGTCTCGCAGAGCGAGTACTCGCCCAAACATCTCTTGAGACTATCCATTATTTCAAAGGGCGTTTCCAAATTCTCGTGTTTGGTCTCAGAATATTAGAAATTGAGGCTAAAATATAGCATTTAGCCATTTCATTGGCCTTTTGCCATTTCTCATAAAGCCTCCTCTCATTTCTATGAGCATTTTCTGGTGGTACTGGGGGGCATGCCTGGGTTAAGACATATTTATAATTTTCAGCAGTCAAGACAATATATAGATTTCTTTTCCAATCTATATAATTTTCGCCAGTGAGTTTGTTTTGATTCAGAATAATAGTAAGTGGGCTTAAGGAAGACATTTCTGAAAAATAAAACATCCATGCATTAATACATTGAAACAAGTAATATTCACAATAAAAATCTAAAATGCAAAAACCATAAATGCATTTTATTTTATTGTAACGATAATCTAGTACCGTTTTAGCAAGCTATCCATTGGGGAAGTCATGCCGCCACTTACTAGACCCAATTAACCATTAGATTATTTTCTTTCATGTCGTAACATGATAAATAACTATCGTTATCTTTTTGGGCCAAAATTTGTTAACAGAGCTTCGTTGGGAAGGTTAATAACAAATTTTGTTGAGTGTATAACCATTGTTTCAATCTACGCATTTCTCATATCATGCAGCCACCGTTAGGGTGATCAACAGATTGAAAAATATTTCGATCTTATCTTTAAAGAAGTTCATCAAATAAAATATCTAATATATATACCCTCCGTAGGGAGCATCACCGTATCATGAAGTCGAGGTATATATATAATTTTATTATTGAACTAACAATGGAGCCCGTGGGAAAATTATCTTGAACTTTTCCTCTCCCACTCAATATTTTAAAATTGGTTTTTCCTTTTAAAACATACATATATTGTTAATTGCATGCTTCCTATAATATTATCTAAGTGATATTTCATATTATCAAGCATTTGCAAATTTCAAACAATATACATAAATTCATGTTATATGAATGACATATATCATTATGCATAGAGTGGCACTACCTATTCTATATGACATGTTATCATGGTATGTTATCATCCAAAACATAACATATAGAAAAACAATTAAATAATCTTAATTCATGGCTTTCCTAAAATGAAAAATTACATTAAACCTAAGCCTAATCTTCATTGGGCTTCTTGTCAATGTCCATCTTCCATAAGCTTGACTTTGTTAATGGACTAGGGGAAATTGGGCTTTAAAATTTATTATTGGTCCAATTTTAATTTTGAAAGAAAATAAATAAATAATTAAATAATTTTTTTATTTTATAAATAAAACTTTTTGACCAAAAATAAATTTAATGTGTTCAATTTTATCTATGCATTTTAATCCATTAAGCCCAATTTCAATTGGGCCTAAAACTAGGATTCATTAAGCCCAAAACTGTTTTTAGACTTAAATGCAAAAATCAAAACGTTCCGCCCAAAAGAAAAACTATGAAACTATAGGAACCTCTATGATAAAAACCATGAAACCCTAAAATCATATTTTTCTTTCTTCCTCTCTTCCTCTCTTCCCCAGCCGCCATCAACAAAAACCTCCGCCACTGCTCGACGCCGGCCGTCCTCCGACGCATCTCCGACCCCCGAGCCACCGTCCCTCGTCGCCGGAACGCACTAAGCTTGCGCGCTCAACTTGCTGCTGCACCGAAAGCCCGCTATGCGCTACTCGCCGCAAGACGTTGGTTGCGCGCGCGGTTGTTGCACGCTAGCTTGCGTTAAGCAGCCGCGCCGCGCACAGCGCTGCGGTTTCAGCTGGCTGGCGGCGCTGGTGCATGCCGCGTGCGGTAGCGTGTGCAGCATAGGCCGGGCTGGCCGGGCGTGGCAGGCCTGCTGGGCCGCTGGTGCGCACGCAGCATCACGCTGCGCGTGTGCAGCAGGCGCCGCTTATTGCCGCTGAAATTTTTGGCCTTCGTAGCTTTGATCCGACAAACCGTGATGAATCTCCAAAGAATTACAAATTTCCTAGGCCAATTTTTGGCTTACAAAATTTCTATTACAGTAAAATAAATCAAGAGAGAAACGTGGTGATGAGAGACCACCCCTCTTGTTACAGATCCAAATAAAAAATACAATAGAAAATCTAACCATGAATTAAGACAAACCACAACATGCTTTATTCATATATTAAACAAATAATATATATCCGAATAAATTGTGCCACTCTAATACATAAATTTCAAGATTAATTTCATACGAAATTCTTATATATTAATATGAGATGGCTCTGATACCAATCAGAGGAGAAATTCAGGTTTTTCAATTTTTCAATTAAAACCTTTTTGGACCGATCTCATATAACATATAAGAATTAAGTAATTTAGAAATTCGTACCTTTGATAATCTGAAAAGACGAACAATTGAGAGTTGTAGATCCGTTTCCAAACGATCTTCCAGGTTATGCAATCGACGTGTGGGCGTCTGTTTCACCACTCCCACAATTGCAACCCAAGGCGTCTCTTAGATGTCTTCTATATTTTTTCTCAAAATCCTGGAAATCTCTTCTCATCGCAAAAGGAGAAAAATACCCCTTTTATAATATCTTATGAAAAACCCTAGTATGTTAGGATTAGAGTTCCTATTTTAAAATAGAATTCCTCTTTTAATTTAAATATTTAAATATTTAAATTAAATACTTTCTCTCCACTTACGTAAAAATAGAGAGAATGTGTAACTAACTAGGGGACCACCAGTAAAATATCACAAGCCCCCTTTTACACTTGAATATAACATACTAGGCTTTAACAAATATTATAATTATGATTTTCACCTAATACGCCAGTTTTCTTGCTTTTGGGTCCAATGATGGTGTTGTCAATTAAATAAGCTAACCCGGGGATCATTTGGGAACATACAATAGTGGCTACAATAATTAAATTTGTAATTAAACAAATATAATTATTTAATTCCAATTCTACTCCACTATAAGATTGGAATTGACCTCCATAATTGTATGCTTGAATAATAACCGCCAAGCCACATTGATTTCTTTTTATCGCATAACTTTATACCACATCATTAATTAAATCGATATCTCAACCTGCCCAATCGATTTAATGATAAGTTATAAATAGTTATACTATATTTTGTTTAATTCCCTCGTACTTTGATTGATTTGTGCTAATTTGTGGAAATTGTATTTGATTTGATTTAGGAGATGGAACATGGATGTTATGATGGAATTTGGGCAAAAAGCATGTTTTTGGCTTTCTTGGCGAAATTCAATGCTTCTTGGAGAAAATGGTGAAAGCTGACTTGGGAGAATTATGAATTATAAACAAAATTGGATGGAATTTACACCTTGGATTGGAAGTTTGGTAAGATTGATTTTTGTTTAATTTAAATATTTTGCCCTTTTTTATTAATTTCTTGTTAATTTAATTTTAGATTTTAATTCAACAATTCAAAACCCTTTTTTTACTTTATATATATATATATTTTAACTTTGAGAAATTAATTGCATAGTTCTCTTGGGATTCGACCGGGTTCCACTATTTCTATAAGTTAGTTTAGGTGAATCAAGTATTTATTTTGAAGGGCTTCGACAACACGTCATTTAATTACATCTTGTTCCTCGATACTTACCTGGTTTTCTTTAATGATCATTTTCAACATACTAAATATGTTGACACACTCGCCAGAATTCTATGATCAAGTACCGAAAACCTATCAAGAGATGTGTCATACAAATTCTATATTGTTAATCTATAACTCCAATACTCATAATTGCCTCCACTAAGATACCGGGTAATCTTGACCACAAGTGTGTGTCGTGCCCATTGGTAACTCAAATGGAATAACAATTACAATCATGAAATCATAACTAACTCAAGATTAAGATTACAGTAAAATCAATGCCTATGAGATTTAATAAGTCTGACAGTCATTTCAAGGTTAATTAAATCTCATATGTGATCCTGTTCAATGTAGTCGTACTAAATCAATAAATTCATACATGATTAAGACAAACTATTCAATGAATTTATTACATTCTATACTTAAATAAAGTACCCAACTTTATTTATCAAATGCGAACATAATTTATTTAATCATAAGATAACTTGTATTTATATCTTCTGTGAATCCACATGATGATCACATAAATATATATAATATGATCAAATGGACTTTACTCAAAATATTAATACAATTAAGATACTTGAATAAAATACCTCATTTATTTTATTAATCAGAAAATTTGTTTATTACAAATAAACACATATGTTTTTAAAGAGCACATTTTCCCAACATGGATCATTTCACTTGAATTTTATTGAGAATGTACAACTACAAATGACGCTACTGGCTAAGTATAGGGATGGCAAAACCCGGGCCGGGTCCGGTATTGCAATGATGGGACCTGCCAGGATGCAACCGGTCCGGTAGGGTCCGGCCGGGTTTTAATCCGGTACCCAAATTTTATATTTTTAATATTATATATGTATATATTTTTATTTTTGGTAATTTTATAAGTTTTAAATTTATTTTAATAAAAGTTGATATGAAAATATAAATTTTAAGTGTTTAAAACTTTATATATGTATAATAAATGAGTCAAATAAATATAAATATTTAAAATAATATATATTTTATAATATTTTTTAATAAAATAGGGTTCCGGTTTATCAAGTGATGCCCAAGACCGACCGACTTCATACCCGGGCGGGTAATACCCCGCGCACAACGCCCGGCACGGCCCGGCACGGTCCGGTCCGGACCGGGCGGGTATTTTTGCCATCTCTAGCTAAGTAGTAATGCTTCCCGCTAAAATCGGTCACGCACTAGTGTTGCATTAAATATCAATCATTTCATTTACGCATCTTTCTTTTTCACACACGCACATATAAAAAATTAGATGGAAGAAAGCGGTAATTTATTTAACTACATTTTAATAAACTAAAAATAGAGGGATTTACATGAAATTTTGTTTGGGACTAGCCTGTGCAATAGCCTAGGTAGTGATGGCCAATGGGTCGGGCAAGCACGAGGCACGTGACGGGCACGGTATGTGTCCGTACAAGATGGCACGACACGAAAGACGTTTTGGTAAGGCACGCGACGGCATTGCACGACGCACGCATTGGCAGTGCCGGGCTTAGATTTTAAGACGCGGGCCTTAAAAACACTACGACGATTAGAGATGGGGAAAATACGGCACGCGAAAAGACACGTAATAAGACGCTTCATTTTTTTAGCATAGGCTTTTTAAAATTAATTTATGTCCTAGTTTAAATAAATATTCTAATTTTTTTATGTTTATAATTTATTAAATGGATAAATAAATATTATGATTTTTTAAATGATAAATAAAAATTTTACAACATTAATATTTTATTTATGAAATCATAACTTAGTTAATAGTTAATGGAGATATGCTTTATTTGTGAATAAAATATTTTTTATATTTATGCAAAAAAATAAAAGTATGAACAAAATATTTTTATGATAAATTAAAAATTACATTTTCATTCAATGGAGTTTATGTGCAATTATAATATTAGTAGGTCAAATAAAATTAGGTATAATTGTTATTCTAAGATTGTAATTTTATTTTTCATTAATCATTACTATGATCTATGAAATTATTATTATTATTGTTTGGTGGGCTTAAAATAAAGACCCAAAGACGCGATTAATAAAGACGCAATTAAGATAGGTTTTTAAGACACCTGACTTAAAAGGAAAAAGAAAAAAATTGATGGGCTTTTGACACCCACCCACTGCACGACACGGGCATCGCACGAACGGGCCGCCCAGTCTGCAGTGGAGCGTGCTGGGCTCTAGAGTGGCTGTACTGACTCTAATAAAAAAAATAAGTCGTGTTGTGCCGACCCACGAGCCCGCATGGGCCAAGATTTACCGGTACAGTCCACTGTCCATCATTAAGTCCAGACAGTGCCGAAGCCAGCTCAATTTTTAGGAGGGGCCAAAAATTTTTTTAATTATTGTTCATGATTAAATTGCAAGGATATTTTGACTTTATATTATAAAATAAAAACAAATTATAGTAAAACAAATCCCCACGACTTTGCACAGTAACATCAAAATAAAAAAGCAATAAAAATGTGTTCATTGTCATCTCTCTTCCTTCCTTTCTCTCTCATTAAAATAAAATTCATATTTCTCAAAAGCTAAAATCAGATAATTTATTCTTCTCGTCATCTCCCCAAATTGACAAAATTAGCAGGATTTTTCCTCTTTAAACTCAAAAGCCCCAAGTTAGTGCCACCCTCACATCAGAATCGAAAAGTCGACCCTCACCTCACGCAAAAGTCGACTCTCACCTCACTGGTCGCCTATGGTCATCCTCCGTCTGTGAATCCAATTCATGGAGCTACAGTGCTGGTAATTGCTAATGCTGAGCTGTCAGTTTATAATTTATTATGTTTGAAAATTTTTTAATATAAAGAAAAAATTTTAATTAACTAACAATTATTTTCCAAAATCTTACTCGACCTACAGCCTGGTTTAGCCTTCCTTTAGCTTCGCCACTGTTGCTTAGGTTGCCCCTTCGCTAGCTTTACTACCAGATATAATATGATAATATGCCTTGAGCCACTACTTGAACATATTCTTGTTTATCCACATAACATTATAAGAACACAGTAACTTGTAATAAAAAAGTAATATTTTATGAATAAAACATTAAAATTGTGTTAAATGATGATGCGATTATGGTAGGATAATGAATCGGTCATGCCATTCTTGACACAATTAATAAAACATTTAATACAACATTAAGAGAACAAGACATGAACAGAACCGACTAACCCAACTTGTGATTATGGCAAAGTAAGGGTCAGATGATGTAGTACCCGTCGTTTGTAATAGGGCTGTTTGTGGATTGAATTTTACTTGACAGCCTCAATTCATATTTGATCATGTTTTTACGAATTATAAATTTTCAATTCAATCCAACCCACAGATTGATGAAATTCAATCTAAATCCAATGTATATATCTCTGATCGAATGCGGATTTGACCCAATCCATATTCAATTCACCATTTCATGGATTGATTTACTGGACTAAAAATTTTTAATTATGTTCAATACACTAACTAACTAAATAAAAAAAATTAATATAAAAATAATTTTACTATCGATCAAATTTAAAATTAAATAAGATTTAAATAAATCAATTGTTTAGATAAAGCTGGAAAAGACATTAAAAGTTTTAAAATATAACACACCAAAACGATATCATTCATTTAGATCAAGATACATGAAAATTAACTATTTAAAAAGTTATATTTGTTTATTTAATTATTTTTAATTTTATATTATTATCGAATAAGATATAATATTGTATTAATGTGACTATATTTTAATTTATTTATTAGTAAGTACTAATGTAATAGTTACAAGTTTTATTTTGAATTAAATAAATATTTTTATTTTTTACAGATTCGCAGATTTTTATGGATTTACAAAAGTAGATCCATATCCAATCTCATCGATTGTGGATTATTAAATTTTCAATTTAATCCAACCCATCAATCCACGGATCGATTACAAAAATAGATCCATATCCAATCTACTAATTGTGGATTATTAAATATTTAATCCAATCAAACCCACCAATTTACAGATCGAATTTCAACAGATCAAACGTATTGAACGGATCGATTAGATTCTCAACACCTTTAGTCTGCACTGACATTTCAACTAATCTAATGGGAAACTTACCAAAGTCAAAAGAAGACAACTTTATAAATAAATAATTACTTTAGACAGATTTGTGGTCGTTACTTGTAATACAACCTCTTATAATACTTATCACTACGATCTAATATACAGCTCTTATAATAATTTTATCAGTTTTAAATTAGTAGGAAGTGACACCTTATTATGTAGAATCATACTGTAAATTAAGTCATGCAGCATTATGTGGATTAGTCACCTTGATTTAGCTCTATTCAAATATTATTAAAAAATGTTGAATATTGTTATGTTTATCCACAAAACATTATAAGAACACCCTAATAATATATCAATTAGTAGATTTAAGTTTCTTCTAATTAGCTTATAATATCTTATGATTTTGACAGAAAATTGAGGATTACATCCCTATTATTTAGAGAAATTGAACAAAACCTTCCTTATATTTTAAAATAGGTCCGAACCTTCTTGCAGTCATTGTGTTAACTTAATATATCATTTTACTATTCTATCCTTTACTTGATATTAGGCATAAAATTTAAATATTTTAAGAACCTAAACAAAATAAAATGACTTATATACCCTTAAATATTAAATTAATTCAATAATAAATTGTATGTTAATGACATCATTATTATCTTTTTTAATTTTATTTTTATACAACATAATTAGCATCGTTATTGAAAAATACTTCAAATAAAATAAATTTGAACAGAAGTTTCTAAATTCTATTTTGTTCAAAATCACTATACCAATAAAATCAGACTACATTTAGCAACCTTTGACATACATTACGACAAAAATAAAAAATAACAAAGAACAAACACAAAATTCAAATTTTTAACCCCGTAAGCTCATGTGTCAAAAATATAACGGAAACCAAAATTTTTTAAAAATAGAACATATTTTAATACTATGATTAATAATTACAAAAATAAAAATAAAAATAACTCACCTTTTCCAAATCATCAGCCCGTCCTAGATTTTATGTTTGCTTTCCACTAAGATTTTTTTCTACCATTAAAAGAAAGGACGGAGTCTGTTAGGACCCAGACAAACACACGTCAATCTTCTTAACACACAGTCTGTGATTTGCTTAAAAATAAAAGATCGTGGGACTGGAGAAAATGTGGAGCCTGCCACAAATTGTCGGTGACGAAGAAGACAAAGGCTTAAGACAGAAAACCTTAATGGCTTTCCTGTAGCAGAGGGTATACAATTCGTCACTGTACTTTCTATTAACTTCGGAGCAAACATTATGTTAGCTAATTTTTTCTCTATAGTTTATAATTTATTATGAAATTAATTTTGTCATTAAATTTATATGTCATTTTATCTCATTCAAAATATTTAAATTCTATGTTAATATCAAGACTAAAGTAGAATAGTAGATGATATATAAAGTTAACATTGAGGTTTCACTTAATTTCTGTAGATAACAGGAGTAATCCTCATTTTCTCTGGTTTTGACATACATTTTACCATGAAAAAAAAATTAAGAACATGAATCAACTGATCGCCTAAGGTCATGCTCATGCAGCCGAATGGAGTTCTGCATCAATTTCACAAAACGTATATTAAATGAAGGACAATCATGCCAAGTATATTTCTTCCAGTATAGCAGAACTTTAGACTTTTCCAAGCACGCAATGATGAGCCAGCCCTGCAGAAATCTACTTTCAGCCATAACGCATATTTTGATTGCCTTTACAATTAGACACCCCAAATAACCATGAAAGATCGTGAAATTTTACGAAATTTCAGATTTTTATCCCTCTTAATTACTTCCCTTGTTATTTAGCTTCTAATACTGAGGGGATCAATTAAAGTAGTTCACAAGTGAACATTAGTGGTGATCAAACGTCATGCTTTATTAAAAAAAGCGCAAAAGACTTTTAAAAGAAATTAATCACTTACCAACATCAAGATAATTAGTTGAAAATTCAATTCAGATAATTACAACGTCTGAAGATTGGTGGAAGGGATGATGGTGATGTTTGAGAGAGGGTAAAAAAATATTAAAAAAAATATTTTTTTATAAGGATAATTTAAGAAATAGATGAGATAAATATAAAAGTAAGGGCTGATGAGATAATCTGGGAGGGACATGAGAGGACTCTTATTTATTTTTAAGTATACGAATATTTAATTATAATCTAATTCGGTGATTACGAAGTTAAATCACATCAAATTTAAAAATTTAGTAGTCAATTATTAGATAAAAATTGATTATAGAAAAAGAAAATTAATAGGGATCAATTTGAAGAAAAATGTTAAGGTTATAAGATCCACTCTGGATTGTCAAATTATTATCCTAATATCCTCTTATATTTTTATTTTGCGTTCATTTTACTAGTTAATTATTATGTCATTTAATCTTTAACTAACTGTTTGTATGGATAAATATAGAATCAAGTACCTAATGTACCATAATTATATTAGAGTATCGACATTATATCATAATACTATATAGATCCTACGAGATCTAAATCTATAAATTACCATGATATAAATAAAATTGATAATAAATAAATAAATAAATAAAATAAATTTTAAAACTCACTTAAAGAAATAATTAATTTAATAATTTAAATTTTTAATCTTCACTTTTTACCTCAGTTGAGAAAATTTAATCATTTATATTAATAAACACAACATTTATTTTATTAAAAAAACTTTTGAAATATATTATAAGAGAATTAAATACACAAAAGAAACATTTTTCTTAAATCGCTGTCTCAACTCCTTTCTCCTCTTATCCGCACGTACCCCTCATTCTTCTTGTCCTCGCCTTTTATAGGCAACAAACATATCGTTTTCTTTTATTTTGTTATTATTTATATTTTAATTGCTTATCTACTTACATAGAAATGGTTGACAGTCACTATACAGAGCTCACTTTTCTTTATTTATTTATCTTTTAGTAATTACATTCCCTCAATAATATATTTCGTATGATTTCAGTAATTTTTATTTCAGTTTTAATTCTCTTTTTATTTTTGAAATATTCACATACTCCAAATTAATTTAATATAAAAATTTATTACGATAATATTAAAATAATTTTAAAATAATAACTACATTAATCAATATTATAAATAAAAAATTAATAATTTTATTCTTATAAAATATACAATTTTTATTATGAATCAGGCCAAATATAAAATATCACCACTCTTCGCTCAATTGGTGGAAATTTGGACCTTGGCCCCCAGCCTCTCTTGTGATTATTGTGGATTTCCTTGTTATCATTTCTCCTGAGCCATCTTGCTTAGATGGCTGTTCCTTTTTCATTGTTTACTATTTCAATTTTTTAACGATTTTTATATACCCTGATTAGGTGTTCGCCTTTTTAATATAATATATTATCTTGCTATCGGAGGTTCGATAATTTTTTTGAAAAGGTGTCATTATATGATTGTTACGTCAAATGAGAATCTTGAATTAATCTTTTAAGAAATTAAAAAAATGGCTCTGTGACAGTTGTAATCTCATGATGGTTCTAATATTAGATTTTTAGTGCTGCATAAGTTTGACTATTGTGGCATTGGTTGCATCTCTTCCATGCTAACCAAGTATATTCATAGAAATCAATTGTTTTGAGGCACCTACACCATTTATTATTATTTTTTTATAAAGCTTTGCCTAATGAATCACACACCTTCTTCATTCACAATGTTATTTTGAAATAGAAAAGATGCCTCTGGGTCAAGCTGGTAATATCGGGATCTTTTCATATATCTTTGCTCAATAAATTAAGCAATTCTTATCGGTAGGGATGGGCAAAATATCAATGGAATTATATTAGTTTGGCTTTTGGTTCAATGTTTGATTTGATTTGATATTTTAATTTAAAATGGTAATTTTTTTGCATTTTTAATCTTTTTAATTTTTGGTTTTTATATAAATTAATTGGTTTTTTCTAATTTTTATAATCGGACTAAACCGAATTTGATTTTTTTAAGACAATGGTTTTTTCGCCACCCCTACTTATCAAAATACAACTTGATGATTGAGGTGCCAAAAACCAATAATACGAAATAAAACCAAATGAAATTCAGCTATTGCTTAGGTTGTAACTCATAATGTGGAAGTAATCTACACAGATGATATTAAGAGGAAAAAAATAGAAAAGAAACTAGCCTATTATCATTGGTCACAGATCACAGTACTGACAGTAATAGATAAGATATAATATTATTATCATTTAATTTTAGATCGATCTTCTCACTACGTCGGGACATCTTTTGAATGAAAAATATTAAAGAGATCAAAGGCTGATAGAAAGTTGACAAAAACAAATTTAAAGCAAGCCTGTTTTAACCTGTTGATTAATATTTTTCAGTTTACAAGGACCATAGTAAAATAAGTCTGTTTTATAATTATTTTTGTCAATGTTCTATCATATCGTGTGTGTGTGTCTCTCTGTCTCCATCTATATATATAATTAAATATCATTGCTAGTTCTAAATTAATTAGGATATAATAATGCTATTTGTATATGACATTACACACAAAATTTACAAACGACCACTAATGACAAGAAACATCTTACTATAAAATAAACATATTGGTTTTTTTTAGCTTAATTATTTATTTATTGTTCCACAAATATTGATGCTAATATTGAATCTTAGAATCAGGAAGACATACATCATTGGTAGCTAGCGTTAATGGTGTGGTAGAAACTAGAAAAGAGACAAACCAATGCAGCAAGAGATAAGCATGCTAGCTAGACTGCGTGGATGATAAAAATATCTTATCCCTTGTGTATGGCTAGAACCAATTTGCGTGTGCACGCTAAGCCACTCTCTTGCCTTCGTCTCCACATATTCTTATGGTGTGGACAAAGACAGGTTTTTGTTTCTCAATATCAATTTGATGAGGTGGGATTAATGACATCTAAAAATAAACTTACTCACTTTATCAATTTGGATTTTGTGCACAAGTTTCCTCGTTCAATTTGCCGTGTGCAATTTTGTGTGCAAATATCATGTGCAATTAAATAGCTTTTCCCATTAGGTTATGTTTCCAGAGACACCGATATAATTATCCTTGAATCGGGTTTACAGCTTATATATTTATTTGATCCAACTTTCCTTCTACCACTTGGAACCTCGGAGAAAGTTCGGTTAATGGACGGTGCTCATGTTCCTTTCACACCAACTGTTTTTATTACTGGCTTTTTCACTTTGTTTTTGCTTGTTTACTCTCTACTATGGTTATCAAGACGGCACAGAAACTCAATCGACAAGAAACCGGTGCCGGAGCCTGGTGGTGCATGGCCCTTCATTGGTCACCTCCACCTGCTAGGGGCCAAAACCAGCTTATGTCACCTTGGGCAACATCGCCGAACAGTGCGGTCCGATCTTCATGATCAAGCTGGGTATGCATAGAGCTTTGATTGTTAGCAACTGGGAGATTGCTAAAGAGTGCTTCACTACAAATGACAAAGTTTTTTGCAACCGCATAAAAGCTCTAGCACCAGAGATCTTGGGCTACAACTACGCCATGTTTGGCTTCAGCTCTTATGGTCCTTACTGGCGTCAAATCCGCAAGATTGCCACACTGGAGGTTCTCTCAAATCACCGCCTGGAAATGCTGAAACATGTCCGAGAATCTGAGGTGAGAACGTCTATGAAGGAACTATATGATGAATGGATGAAGCACAATGATGGTTCAGGCAAGGCCTTGGTTGAGATGAAGGAAAGATTTAACGCACTGACCTTAAATGTCGCTACAAGAATGGTTGTGGGGAAAAGATTATTCGTGGGAGGTACTGGTAAAACAAATCATCAAGAGATTGATGAAGAGAATGATCGGTGTCGGAAGGCAATAAGAAAATTTTCGGAATTAACTGGTGGTTTTACAATTGCTGATGCCGTTCCATTTTTGAGGTGGTTGGATTTAGATGGATGTGAGAAGAGCATGAGGAGGACAGCGAAAGAGCTTGACCAAATTCTTGATGGCTGGTTAAAAGAGCATAAGCAGAAGAGGATTTCAAGCGATGAGCAGGTGATCAAGGATGAGAATGACTTCATGGACGTGATGATATCCGTTCTTGCCGAAGCTGATGAAGAGCTCCCTAGTTTTGATGCCGATACGATCACCAAAGCAACGTGCCTGGTATGCACCTTAATTTTAACCAAAATTATTTAATTAGTCACAATTATTAATAGTGAGCATTATATTATTAACACGATAGGGTGTTAACGCGAATCCACACAAAATATATATTTTGACATCTGCACATAAATTACTATATATATATATATATTATAAGAAATCTCTTAAATTATTAAGTTGAGGGATAAATTAAAAGACAAATAGCGCACAGACTTTAATACAACATACTTTATCGTGTAGTATATTGGATTGTAATTTTTTTTTTTTGGTTTTTTAACTTTTCCCTTAACTTAATAACTAAAAGAATCCCTTATTGTAAAATTATTATATTATATTATATATATATACATATAATACCAAAAAAAAGATTTCAATACATTAAAAACTGTCTTTTTTTGTTTGTTAGTTTATTGAAATCGATGGCTTTTTTATTTATTAGCAGTATCCTAACCCTCACTAGAGAATATAATAATATTATTTTTAAGTAACTTTAACTTAGAATCAATGTAAAATTATTACATTTAATAAATAAATAATATAAATAAATAATATAAATAAATATAATTTATTATATAATATAATAATATCATTTAAATAATATGATGTTATTATTTTTAAATAAATGTAATATTATTTTATTTTAATAAATATAATTATGTTATGTTTAAAGGAAAGGGTAAAAAAGAAATAGAGAGGAGTGGATTCCTACTCCCACTAACCTTCATGGGAGTGGGAATCTCACTTAGGGATGACAAACAGCGGGCTTGGGTCAGGTTTTTTCAAGCCTAGGTTCAGACCCACTGTCAGTTCAGTGAGAGGGCATGGGCTGGGCCTGGCCTACTGAGGGCCTGGGCTGGGCTTGGACTTTATTTTTTATTTTTAAAATTTTAAATTATTGTAAATTTAAAATAAATTAATGATCAACAAGTTATTACAATCATAGATAAATTAAAGAAAATGAATATTTCAAATTAAAATCATAAATAAAACAAATAAAATCTCATAACTTTAATTTTCTTTAATACTGAATTTTCTAATTCAAACATTTCTCTTAATTAATGACACAAAAGAGAGAATTTAGTATCATAATTTTAGTTTTTGAATTATGATTGATTTATAAATTAAAAATTTAAGTTTTTTTATTTTTAATTACTTTTTAATTTTAATTATATTATTTTAATTTATAAAATTATTTTTTTAAAAAAGTAATGGCCTGGACTTTGTCTAGGCTTTTTTCTTGGGCCCCTGCATGAGGGATAAGCCTAAGCCCATAGGCCTTTGGCGGGTTGGGCTTGGGCCGGCCCGAGTTTTTTTACCATCCCTATGCTCACTTCTCACCAAAAGTGGGTGGGACTCACTGGAGTGAGATTTCCATTCTTACCCTTAAATAAATACATATCACTCCGGTAAGTAAACATACTCTCAAAACACACATGAATTAATAATTAGTCACATTGATTAAGTTGTATTTATATATATTTTATTTTATTTGGATTCACCATAATCTTAGTGACTTCGGGTTGGGGCCGCGTATGGTTACGTTCCTTCTTTTGCATGCAGGCCCTTATATTGGGGGTACGGACACCACCATGGTTCACTGACATGGGCTCTCACTTTAATACTCAACCACGGTGACGTTTTGAAGAAAGTCCAAGACGAACTAGAAACCCATATTGGTAGAGAAAGACAAGTGAATGAATCTGATATAAAAATTTAGTTTACTTACAAGCTATAGTAAAGGAAACTCTTCGCTTATATCCTGCCACGCCCCTCTCTGTACCACATGAATCCATGGAAGACTGCACCATAGCCGGCTATCATGTGCCTGCCGGCACACGTCTGTTTGTTAATATTCCAAAGATTCAACGAGATCCAAATGTGTGGGACAAGCCCAATGAGTTTCGACCAGAAAGGTTTCTGACAACGCACAAAGATGTTGATGTTAGGGGACAAAATTTTGAGTTGATACCCTTTGGCTCCGGAAGAAGAGGGTGCCCTGGAATCTCTTTTGCCCTTCAAGTGTTGCTACTAACACTCGCTAGTTTGTTGCATGGATTTGAATTTGCAACTCCAGGGGATGGACCACTTGACACGAGTGAGGAGGGAGTGGGGTTGACTAACCTTAAGGCCACTCCGCTTCAAGTCCTTCTCACTCCTCGACTTCATGCTCCATTATTTGAATAAATGAAATATGTATGTCTGTTGATTGTATTCATAATCATGCCTCTACCTCCTCATTATCTTTTCATATATCTGTTTTGTGATTAACGACTAATAAGTAATTAATTATGTAACTGTCCTTTTATTTACCCTTGGTGGATTTTCAGGGTTTCTTTCTAATGATGCTGATAGATTTTGTAGTTATCATCTTTCTTAAGTGTGCTCTTTTTTTTTTTTTTTTGGTTGGTGTTGCAGTTTTCTAGCTGTTTTGAGAGTCAGGCTCCACTATGTCCCTTTACTAGGAGAGTAAATTGTTCTTTATTTTTCAATAAAATTACCTCGCTAGCCAAGGTTCATTTTTTTAAAAAAAAATCATGCAGCTGTCTTCTTTTTGAGTTTTGACTTTGGCCAGCTAGAAGTCTCCATTTAGATAATTAGCTACCATTGGCCTTAACTTATAAAAAAATAAATGCACATATATTATAACAAAATTTATTTATTGTATGATTAAAACAATGCCTCTGATATTTATTCTAAAATTTCTCTTGAAATTGATACATTGCAAATTTTTAGTTTCTCTGCATGCACGTTTTGACTTTGGTAAGTAATTTCACTTATAATTCTTTTGAGCTTTTGTTAATTAGGAAGTAAATTGATTAACGAATTTCTGAACAGAAAGTTTATTTAAAAGTTCAAATTCCCCAGCGTATATTATGTAGATTGACTTTAGTTCTTTGATTAATTAACAAAGTAAAATTTTGAAATTCGATTGAGGAAGTAAATTTTTAAAGCATTTTGACACATACCTCTATTCTTTGCGTATCTTCAACTCAGAAAGCGATAATCCTGCCATCTCATATTTTCCGAAAAAATTTGTAAAAAAGTTCAAACTGAACTTAGTGGTGTTTGGTTGGAACGGTAGAATGGAGGAGAGGAAAGTAACTTAAATTTTATTTTAATTTCTATTGTTTGGTTGGACAAAATATATAAGAATTTAATATCCATCATAATATAGCATTTGAATCCCACACTAAGGAATGAAGAATTCAAATTCCTCTTATCTTGGAAATTGAAGCTTCTAAAATTACCCTTCAACCTTGTTTAATGCCATTAATAATAATTATTTATAATTTTATTTTATCAATTTAATATTATAAAATTTTTCTATTAATTAAATTTAACGAATGATTTAAGAAACTTAACAAAATAAATAAACTTATTTATTTATTTAATATAAAAATATAGAAATATAAATTATCCATACCTAGAACTCTGGGACCGTCATCGAACTCGCTAGACTACCATTTGACCATCACCGTAAGCCACTTAGGAGTTCCATCGGATCGCTATCGGACCATTCTTTGGAAGCCATCGAATTTCACCGACCATCACGGGAATGCCTTTGGAATTCCGCCGGATTGCCATATATATATATATATATATATATATATATATTCTAATCTAGGATTTAAAAGTGTTAATTTCATAATACTTTAAAAATGTACAGTTTTAAATCTTTTCCGAGACTTTCCCGCACTTTAAAATTCATAACCAGAGAACTAATATATATATATATAGTGTAATATAGTGTAAAGATTAGTTTTTCAGTATCGAGCTGGGGGAGGATAGTGTAATATAGTGTAAAGATTCGTGTTGTTTAGGATTTAAAATTGTTTTTACGTGTGTGTGTGCTGAATTTTCTTGGTAGTAAGTCCCGCTTTAGGACAGAGATCACATTTAGCAAAGTAAAACCATACTTGTAGGCATTCATATAGATTTTAATTGAAAAAATTTGAACACCATGGATTCTCTACTCTGTAGAGCATCGTCCTTTTCTAGCTCTTCCTCCGGGAAGACTAGCGATTCAAAGAACATTGTGAATTCAGAAGAATTTGTAATTGAAGATTTTAATAAAGCAATTGATAATTGGGAATTACCAAAAGTCTCTAAAGAAATAATTTATAAAACAAAAAAGCTTGATTTTCTAAAAAATGATTATGTCATAAAGACAGAAGAACGAGACATTACCCTTTCAAAGCCATTTGAGACAATTTAATTGTTTTTAACAATCATTAAAAAAGTTAAAAGATAAAAACTTTAATTATATCCATATTGGTCTAATCCAAGTTGGAATAAAGTCACTAACAAAAGAAGGATTGGATAATTCAATCCTCGCTGTCTTAAGAGATGACCGATTTATCTCTTTTGATAATTCTTTACTACAAAGATAGAATCAAGTCTTTGTAAAGACCCCATTTCATTTATTGCTATCCAAACATAACAATATCCCTTAAAGACAAAAACATCTTAAAAAACATGATCTTACAAATCAAAACCCATAACTATCACATGATTGAGGATCTGTCCCAAGAGAGCCTTAATTTACAAAATTTCTTACAAAGCAATGATTTCTGCGTTTAGACGCAACATAAATTCGGTCAAAAAGAGATTAGACTCTTTTCTCTGCAGATCGACTGTCTAAAGCAAACATTGTTATTCCAAAACCAATCCAATGGAAAGATGTCAATCTTCCATTTAATTGATCCTTGAAGGAGCCGCTTCTAGTAATTCCAAAACAACTTGAGCCAAATACGAGTTGCAAAATGTGACTCAATATTCTGATGGAAAAGTCAAACTTTCATTTAGGAGATCTACATCTTCTAGATCCTCCGATAAAGATTCTAGTGCTATTATTTCTTCACTAGAAAGAAAATTTTCAAAAGTCCCTTCAGTAATAAATCTACCTTTCCAAAGCCAACCTAGGTTCTCCACTTCAGATGTACCTAGTTCATCCATACATTCTGTGGATTATACAACTAGTGTTCCCCATCCAATTTATACTAGTAAACCACAAGAACAAAGCAGAATAAAAAGAACCTTCACCTCCACCTCCCACATTTTTCTCCTGAGAAAATGTAATAAATGTCCTTGAAAAAGAATTTGAATTGGATAAAACTCTTTTGCATAAAGATTTTTATTCTGATCATAATAAAGAAAAAAGACTTTGGTTTTTTAAACATTTCTTAAACCAAAGAAAACAAATCCAAGAAGTTTACTATGAATTTATAAATTCTCATAAAATCCATATCATGTTTTTGATTGGTTTGAAATATATGCATCCGAAAATAACATTTCTTACCCCTTTAAAGAATCAAATCCAATCACAATTCGTAAAAAAATCACTCAATGGAATCTATCAGATACTGATAGAACAATTGAATCTGAACATCCTCCTCTAAGGAACGTCACCATTACCCATGGTGAACTACCTGTTCAAATCAAAACTTCTCCTTATAAAATTCAAAGACCTAATGATATTGAAAAAAATATAGATAGCATTATTTAACAGAATAATTTCTGTAATGCTAATCTAAATACAATAGGAAAACAGTTAATTAGAATAGAAGATCAATTCCAAAAGTCAACCATAATGTTTCCCCTGTTTCATCAAAGCCTATTCAAACAAAATAGGATTCTGATAAAAAGCTTAAAGAACCTATTTTCAAACCTTTTCAGGTTTTGAAACATAGTCAAAAGCTTGTTCAAGAGTCAAAATCAGATTTTCCTAAAGCTATTAAAGAACAACTTGATATGAGAAGCTTCTTCTTCCTCGTCTAGTAAAATTCAAATAGCCTCGATAGTGCCCAATCTAGCAAGATTGGTGTACTAGAACAAGACCAAATTTCGGTAGCCTCTTCGATGTAGAAGCCTTTTCTGAGAAGAAAATATTCCTAAAGCCAACAAAATTCATTGGGAATTAGCACTCCCAACCACTAAAAGTCCACTAGATCTAGTTATAGATAATAGAATTGAATCAATCCCGCTTTAATGCATCTTCCGTCTATGAGTGGAATTTAGATGGAATGTCCGAGTACAATATCTTAGGATTGTTGCAACAGATGACTATGGCAGCTAATCCCTATAAAACTCAATCAGGAACTTCTGACAAAACTATTGCAGAAATACTGATTGCTGGTTTTACTGGTCAACTTAAAGGTTGGTGGGATCATTTTCTCACTGAACAGCAACAATTAGAAATCTTAAATTCAATCCAAACTGACAAGGACCAAACACCAACCCTTGATGATTTTAATAGCCCAATACAGGATGCAGTTGCTACCCTGATTATGACCATATCCCTTCACTTTATAGATGACCCTTCTCACCTTAGAGACAAAAATGTTGAGCTTCTACATAACTTAAGATGTAGAAAGCTCAGTGAATTCCAAAACTACAAAACTACCTTCTTCACTAGATTATTCTTAAGAGATGATGCAAACCACATAACTTGGAAAGAAAAATTCCTTGCTGGTTTACCTACTCTCTTAGGAGAAAAGGTTAGAAACTCTATTAAAACCTTGTATGACAATCACATTCCTTATGATGAACTCACCTATGGTGAATTAGTCAGTTTTGTCAATAAAGAAGGTTTAAAGATATGTCAAGATTTGAAATTACGTGAAGCGTCTTACATGGGAGCTTAGAAAGTCTAAGCAAGAATTAGGAAGTTTTTCTGTAAATAATTCAATTATGACCCTTTTAAAACTTCCACTTCTAAAGATTGTAATGGTAAGTGTTCTACAAAACCTTACAAAAAACATTATAAGTCCAAAAGACATAGAAAACCTTTCTAAGAATTTAGAGAAACTTTTATAAGAAACCTTCAAGCCTTATAAAAACAATCATTTAAAAAGAAAGAATTCAAACCCAAACAAAAAGCCCATTTTAACTACAAAAAAGCCACATATTTCAAATGTGGAATGAAAGGCCACACTATAAAGTTCTGTAGAATTAGTGAAAGCTCCATGAGCTTGGCCTTGATGATGAGATACTTTCCAAAATAGCCTCTTTAATGATAGAGTCTTCGACTGGGTCTTCCATGACAGAGACAGTGAGCCCTTACAGTTGATGAGTTAATCGACTCGACTCTCAGAATCGAAAGCAGTAGTGATTCTGAAACAGAATCCTACTTAAAGAAAATTAATGTGTTGACTAAAGATCAAGAAACCTTTCTTCAATTAGTCAAACACATTTCTGACCCTACCCTTCAAAGAGAATACCTTGATAAACTTCTAAAAATCTTAGAAGTAAGTGATAAAGCAGAAACTTCAAAAATCCCGATAGTAAAGAAAAATACTTATGATCTTACTGAAATCTTGGATAAAAAGAAAAAGAAGAAAATAATTCCTAACATCCAAGACCTTCAAAAGGATATTAAAGAAATCAAACTTGAGATAAAAAAACTTGAAAGAAAAACAAAAGAATGATTAAAACCATCCAACTTCTCTTACAACAACAACTTCAAGACAATGTTGAAAAAGAATCGGAATCGAGAATCGATAATGATGGTAATAATAACCAAAGCCTTGAAAACATTAAGTCAGTACCAATGATTTTCTATTTGTTTTGAAACAAATTACTACAAGAAAATATTTGATAAAAATCACCTTAAATTTTTCTAAAGATTTGAAATTGACATCATTACTCTTTTTTGACAGTCTTTGATTAAAATTACATTAAAGAAGACATTGTGCCCAGAAGATTTTATAAAAAAATAAATGAAAGACTCTCTGCCGCCAATAATTCAAAGCTAAAAATCAAATCAAAAGTTGATGCTTCAATTTGTAATAATGGTTTTGAATTTAGAACTACGTTCCTTTTAACAAATGACATACATCATTCTGTTATATTAGGAACTCCATTCATTAACCTTATTACCCCCTATACTGTCAATTATGATAGTATATCGTTTAAAGCAAAGAACAAAAAACTTATTTTTCCCTTTATTGAAAAACCTAAAACAAGAAATTTAAATATAGTAAAAGCTTGTTCTGTTTATCAAAACCAAGTCAATAACCTTCTCAAATCTAAACAAAATGACTTAGTTTGTTTAAAAAAGGATTTGGGTTTACAAAGAATTGAAAACCAGTTACAAAATGAATTTATAAAAAGAAAAATCTCTGATTTCAAAAATCTCATTGAAAAAGAAATATGCGCCGATCTGCCATCTGCTTTTTGAAGCAGAAAACAACATTTTGTAGATTTGCCTTATGAAAATTCCTTTGACGAAAAGCAAATATTCACTAAAGCTCGTCCAATTCAAATAAACATGGAATTAGAACAACATTGTAAAAATGAGATAAAAGATTTAGAATCAAAATGTCTCATTGTAAAATCTAGATCCCATGGTCTTGTCTTTTCTTTCTATGTCAATAAAAACTCGAAATAGAAAGAAGTACACCTAGACTTGTCATAAATTACAAGCCTCTTAATAAAGCATTAAAATGGATTAGGTATCTCATACCTAATAAAAAAGACTTACTCCAGAAACTTCATTCTGCATTCATTTTTTCAAAATTTGATATGAAATCTGATTTTTGGCAAATTCAAATTCATCCTAAAGATCGCTTATAAAAGCGCTTTTCTTGTTCCTTTTGGACAAGATTTAATGGACAAGAATGCCATTCGGTTTAAAAACGCCCTCAGAATTTCAAAGGATTATGAATGACATTTATAACCCTTATTCTGATTTCTGTATTGTTTATATAGATGACGTGTTGATCTATTCCCAAACAATTGATCAACATTTCAAACACCTAAAGACTTTTACCTTGCCACTAGAAAAGATGGTTTAGCCATTTCTAATTCTAAGGTCTCTTTGTTTCAAACAAAGATCGGGTTCCTAGGTCATTACATTTCCAAATGAACCATCACACCTATTGAGAGATCTCTCGCATTTGCTGATAAATTTCCTGATAGGATATTAGATAAAACCCAATTACAAAGATTCTTGGGGAGCTTAAATTATGTTCTTGATTTTTGTCCAAACATTAATAGGATTTCGAAACTATTGCATGATAGACTAAAAAAGAATCCTGTTGCATGGACAGATAAACATACAAGAATTGTTAGATTCATAAAGAACTTTGTAAAAAATATTCTTTGTTTATTTCTTGCAAATCCTGCATTGCCTAAAATTGTTGAAACTGATGCATCAGATTTAGGTTATGGAGGTATATTAAAGCAAATTGAGAATAATAAAGAACAGATAGTACAATATGCTTCTGCACATTGGAATGAATGTTAAAGAAATTATTCTACTATCAAAAAAGAAATTTTATCTATTGTTTTATGTATATCCAAATTTCAAAGTGACCTATTAAATCGAAATTTTTACTTATGATATATTGCAAAGTGCAAAACATGTTTTAGAAAAAGATGTTCAAAACATTGCATCTAAACAGATCTTTGCACGATGGCAAGCTATTTTGAGTGTTTTTATTTTGAAATTGAATTTATTAAAGGAGATACAAAGTGCTCTGATTTTCTAACGAGAGAATTTCTTCAAAACACATAATGCCTCCCAAAAAGACAAAAGATAAAGGGAAAGGGATCCTTAAACATCCTGTGTCCCAGACACCCTCTAAAGCCTCCTCTCCTCCTAAAGAAAAATTATTTTCATCAGCCATGCCAATCAGATCTTGGATTGACATGGTCGAAGAAGAAGATTCAAAGTCTAAAGCCCTCGCCTCAAGAACGAGGTAAATGAATAGATGAAATCCATTTTAAAACCCCGAACTTTTACTAGCTATACAAAACCTTTCTCAAAGCCAAATTTCTCCTAAAAAAGATATCCAAAAAGAAAAAACTATTTCTAAAGAAATTTCTAAAGCTTCTTCCCAAAATGTAATTCTTTCGGTCAAAGTTCATCATCTCAAATCATACTTTCCCAAGAAAAACTTTCAAAGAAAACCTCCGATTGGTTTGATAAAACCCATTTTCAAGATATTGTATCTATGGAAAATGGATTTTATAATTGTGCTCCATTTCAAGATATTTCAAAGATTTTCCCCAAAGGCTGATTTTTAAACCTTGGGATTTAACAAAACCCCAGTCTTATTATCAAAGCATCTTGGAATCCACTGAGTCAGTAAAATTCAAACACTTCTTCCTCGGTGATTCATATCTGAGCCCACCTATTCTACATCTACTATTCTGAAAGTCTTGAGCCCAAAACAATGGAATGACCAACTCCACAATAAAAAGATTTCCTCCAATTTCCAAATGTGTTTACCCACTTTGTTTGACTTATTCTATTGAGATTATCAATGACACTGGTTCAATAAATTTTCATCCAAAACCCCAAAAAATCTCATTCTTAATTATTTTTCTTCAATTCGAAAATAACCATTCAAAGTCTCCCAAATTGGTTCCAACGGTGGTGGAATTATTTTGGCCCATGTCCGAAATACTCACTCCAAATGCCACCCACCGCCTAAATCTTTTCAAAGCCCATTATGTTCCCTCGAGAACCGAGAAGAAGGTTTTCTCATTTTCTCTGTTTCGTACAAATTTCTTCCTTCTTTGGGTATGGATGTGGAATCTCCGCTATCATACATAAGAAACCCAATTAATCATTCAAAGGACATTTAAAGTCAAATGGTGGTCTAAATTCGATGAACAGTCCAAATTGACTACCCACTTAATTCATAATCGGCTTTGCCAAGGTTTTCTTGGCCCAACTATCAAAGATGTCAAAGCCCAAAGAACCTTTCTCACTCAAAAATCCAAAGCCCAATCTCTTCTTGCAGGTGCAAAAACAGAAGAAGAATATTTTAAAGTCATGGAACAGCTCATCGCCTCCAGATCTGAGCCTTGTTGCGGCTCTTCCGAAGTCAAGAATCGAGCCCTTTATTTTCCTTGGCAACGACAATGAAGATGATTGCTTTGGGATTTTCCTCCTGTAAAGCATTAAAGTTATTTGTAAAAAAAAAAAAAGGAGTAATTTTCTTTTATAAATTTCTTTCAGGTGGTCCCCTGGACACAAGTGAGAGCGCACATGTCTCTTCACCCGATTTTTCTTGTACATACATTTCTTTGTATTTCTTGCATATAAAGACACAGTGAAGTCGTATAAAGCTACAGTGGTGAATATATATATATATATATATATATATATATATATATAATCCTAATAAATCATGAATTGTTTTAAGACTTTTTGACATTAAAAAGTTTGGTATTGATATTAAATTATATTTCATTACTAATATAGATATTTAGCATTTAAGGCAAATGATAAATTTGTCCAAAGAAAAAAATTGTAATACCTTTCTCTATCACATCTTATGTCAAACCTGTGAAAAGAGGCAAGTCAGTGGCACCGCCCTTCTAGATGGGGTGCGGCCATTATCATCATTTAAAGATTTGAATGTCAACATTCAAATCTTGGGTGAGAGAAAATTATTTGAGAGTGTGGTTGTAATAATTTTCCAAATAATGAATATTTTTCTCGACAACGGTCGTGGTTTTTCTCCGAATTTAGAGTTTTCCACGTAAATCTTGTGTTGTGGGATTGATATTATTCTCAATTTAATTTTTCTATTGATTTATTGCTTGACAAATTGCTTAAAGTGATTTTGAGAGGAAGCTCAATTTCCTAACAGTATCAGAGCCATTGATTGAAGTTTTGGTGTCGGGCACCTTTGTTCACGTATACGGACTGTTCACGATATCTTTGTACTATTCACGTGAAGCGGTGGGAGCAAATGCAAATAGTTCATGGTGAAAAGTAAAGCTGATCTGCAAAGCAAATATGTCAGAATTGAAATTTTCAAGTTCAGTGAAATTTGAAATAGAAAAATTTGATGGGAAAATTAACTTTGGCTTGTGGCAAATTCAAGTCAAAGATGTGTTGATTTGGTCTGGGTTACACAAGGCATTGAAGAGGAAGCCATCTTTTGCTTCTAGTAGTGGCTCTGGAAAAGTTAGTATAAGCAATGAAGATTGAGAAGAGTTGAATGATAGAGTTGCAAGTGCCATACGACTGTGTCTAGCAAAGAATGTTCTTGCAAATGTAGGAAATATTCCTACAGCGAAAGAACTTTGGAAGAAGTTGAAAAAGTTGTATCAGACAAAGAGCATCTCAAATCGATTGTACTTGAAAGAGCAATTTCACACACTGCAAATGGCTGAAGGTACAAAAAATTCCGATCACCTCAGTGTTCTCAATAGTATTGTGTCAGAACTAGAAGCCATTTGAGTTAAAATTGAAGATAAGGACAATTTTGGTTATTGTGGTCATTTTCAACTTCCTACAAACACCTGTTACCTACTTTGATGTATAGGAAGGAGACGATATATCTTAAAGAAGTTACTAGTACTTTACTCTCAGAAGAAAGAAGATTGAGTGGTGAAAATCTTGAAACTACGAGATGTCTCGGCTTTGGAAGCGTGGGAATTGGAAGAAAAATAATTCTAAAAAAAAGGATCACTTTGGTGTGGACAATCGGGGCATCTAAAAAAGATTGTTAAAGGAGAAATGGAGTAGGATCGGCAAGTGATTCCAGATCGATGCTTCGATAGCATTGCTAGCGGTAAGTCTCTCATCATCGTGGGAGACGATGGTCCCTTGTAAAATGGATTATCATGACATCCTTATGGTATACCGCTAGTGCCATGAAAGGGGATATGTTACTGCTAACGGGTCCACAAGATTTGCACACGAGGCATGGTTGGCATTGATGCAGGGTGTGTGGTGGAATTTATGTCGATAGCTGACGAACTTCCAGGAAAGCCAACATGGAAGTTGCACAATAAATTTCAGCAGGATATTTCGATATGTGCCGATGTAAAATTGTTTAGAATTGGTAATTAATTCTAAGTGGTATACTCTTTATAGTGGAGTATAATAATTCTCTATAGGTGAGGATTATGACTAAGGTAAATATAGTAAGGTTGGTGTGGAGATTGATTGATTTTCAATCAAATCTCCAAGTGGGAGAATGTGAAAAGAGGCAAGCTGGCACCGCCCTTCTAGATGGGGTGCCAGTCATTATCAAAATTCAAAGATTTGAATGTTGACATTCAAATCTTTGAATGAAGAAAAAGAAAAAAAAAAAAAGAAAAGCCACAAAATGAACAAGAGCCGCAAAATGAACAGAGCGCAAAGATGAACAAGTAGGCACTCGGTGGCTATAAATAGGGTTCATCCTATTTGGGAAGGAAATAGGAGGCCAATGATGAAGCGCCACGTGTCGATATTTAAGAAATTAGCTTACTTCGAGTACCTTGGGTACCCCAGATACCCTAGGTACCGTGGCAACCCTAAGTACTCAGGGGGTACCTCGGCACACCATGTAAGAATACAAAAAGTCTTCGTAAATATGTGAAGGGATATGTGGGCCCGAATCTCAAAAAGATCAGTTTAATACGTGTCAAAAATAAGAATCGGTGAGAAAATCTCGTCTCACAAAAGAGGAGACAACTGCCTGTCACTCTAGCGAATCAGCCAAAAGTTTGATACTATGATAGTCGGGACCACCAGTTTTTCCTCTTTGCGCCCGCAAAATTACAAATGTAATTACTGGATGTACGCGAGACCACTCCACTACACCCAAAGACGAGAATACGCCACAAACTTGTTCTCCACGCATATTTTTCAAACGCTTAAGCCACCATACGCATAAAAATAAGAGTATTCTTAACATGACAAATGGGAAACACCAAGTAAAATAATGGCGGTGTGGCACAAATGACTGGGGTACACCATATAAAAACTCGGGGTTAATTTTTATCAAGTAAGTTAACACACTCACCGTAAATAACTAAGGTTTCTTCAACCTCAAAACCTCCATTACCGAGAGCTTGCAAGCTCTCTAACCCGAGATAACCCAACTTTGACCCGAGCTGCCGGAGTGTGGTCGCCGGTCACCCCTGGCCCACGCCCGACCTCTTTTAGTTGATTCGCAGGTTTAAGGCGAGTTTCACCAGCCCTCCGCCCCGAAGTCAGACCCTCTCCATATCCACCACCATCTTAATCCTCCACTCAATAAAAAGCCTAAACAACTCCGCACGCACCGAACAAGCGAGGCATCATTTTCAAAAGCGCCTTGGATCAACTATTGATTCAATCGCCAAAGATCACCCTATATGCTACGCTCTTATTGGCTTCGCCCAGAGACATGGTTATCCCAAAGGGCATCATTACGCTACCCATTACACTTGGTAAGGTACCTTTTTGTGTTGTTTGCATGATTGATTTTCTTATTTTGGATCACCAGGTGCCTATAATATCATCTGGGAAGACCATTTTTAGAACAACTAAAGCAAAGAATCTCCATGCATTACCTCGCCATGAGGATTCCAACCGCCGGGGAAAGTATCACAATCAAAGGCGATCAGCAATCGGCTCGAGAGTGTTACTCTGTCGGCTCGAAGGCGAATTATCAAATTGCCACCAATATGTTCCGAGGGTACCCCCCACAAGACAAGGCCATTTACCCGGCCTATCCAAGCGGGCGGCTAGACGTTGGAGAGTTGCACGTAAGAAAGCTCAACGGTCCGCGAACTCCCAGGTACCCCAAGCGCCGTATGAAGCTGGGCCAATGGAAGTGGACGTGGTAGCTCCGGAGCACCACAGGTACCCAAAGTCCCAATTCAAAGATCAATGGGAGAAGTCGAGGTATCTCCGGATCCCTGCATCGAAAGATGAAGCGAGGAGCATCGGTGGAGGATCTTGTGTCTGTTATGATCTGCAATAAGGACCCAACCAAGATGGTCAAGGTAGGCTCCAACCTCCTCGACTAACACCGGAGCAAGCTTTATCGAGTTCTTAAAGGAAAACTTTGATATGTTCACTTGGTCTCACGCGGACATGCCGAGTATCCCGCCTTCTATTTCTTGTCACAAGCTCAATGTCAATCCACATCATAGGCTGTCAAGCAAAAAAACGCGTCGAACTTTCAACCAGAACGCTATGATGCCATTGAACAAGAAGGGGACCGATTCTAGCAGCGGGGGTTTATTAGGAGGTGGTGTACCCCAACCGGGTCTCAAATATTGTATTGGTTAAGAAGTCTAATGGGAAATGGCGTATGTGTGTAGATTTCACAGATTTAAACAAGTGTTGCCCTAAGGATAACTTCGCTTCCTCGGGTAGACCGGTGGTCGATGGTACGGGGGCATAAGATGCTTAGTTTCATGGATACTTTCTCCGGTACAACCAAATTCCAATGTACGAGCCTCGATCAAGATAAAACGACCTTCATCACCAACCGAGGGTTATCTTGCTATAAGGTTATGCCTTTTGGTTTTGAAGAATGGGGCGCCACCTATCAACGTTTGGTGAACAAGGTCTTCAAACAAGCAACCAAATCGGTCCTACCATGGAGGTGTACATCGATGATATAATAACGAAGTCGTGTACGCTGAGTGATCACGCAGCGAGGGGCACCTCGAGACAACTTCAACATTTTGAGAGCATCGATGCGCCTAAATCCCGAGAAATGTGCATTCGGGGTGACCGGGTAAATTCCTTGGATTTATGGTGCAACAACGGGAATGAGGCTAACATAGACAAAATCTAGGCGGTTCTTGGGATAAAGTCACCAAGTACTATAAACAAAGTTCAAAGCTTAGTGTTTGGATAGCCGCCTTGAGTCGTTTCATCTCTAAGGCCACCGACCAGAGGTGCAAGCCATTTTTAAAGCTTTGAAAGTGGGAAAAAAGCTCCAATGGACCACCGAGTGCGAAGAGGCTTTTCAGAAGTTAAAAGAGTACCTCGTTAATTTGCCGTTGCTCGCTAAGCCTAAGTATGGGGAAGTACTTCTGTTGTGCCTCGCCGTTTCCGACCACGCCACTAGCTCGGTGTTGCTTAGAGAGGATGAAGATGGGGTGCAACGACTTATTTACTACACTAGTAGGGCAATGGTGGATGCGGAAAAGAGGTACCCCGCCACGTAAAAGCTGGTTTTGGCTTTAATA
This sequence comes from Atalantia buxifolia, assembly GCA_030444775.1. Taxonomy (NCBI): domain Eukaryota; kingdom Viridiplantae; phylum Streptophyta; class Magnoliopsida; order Sapindales; family Rutaceae; genus Atalantia; species Atalantia buxifolia. The sequence goes on along the minus strand of CM059833.1, from coordinate 5,243,963 downwards.
ATCTCTGCAAGGAAACTCCGACCGTATTTTCAAGCCTACACCATTGCCGTTATAACAAACCTTCCCTTCGACAAATCCTTGAAGTTGGACATGTCCGAAGACTTCTTCGGTGGTCTCTTGAATTGAGTGAGTTCGACATCATCTTCAAGCCACGCTCAACCATTAAAGCCCAAGCCATTCGATTTCATTGCGAAGTCGCCAATGACTCGGGGGTGAGGAGATCCAGGGTACCGGCGAAACTACACCAGTTGTTGAAGAAGAGCATGTTTGGAAAATTTATGTGGACGGTTCCTCTAACTCGCACGGAAGTGGTGTGGGAGTAATAATTATCTATCGGATAAAGTGAAGCTATATTATGCCTTGCAATTCGGGTTCAAGGCCTCAAACAACGAGGTCGAGCGAACGGGGCCATAATAGCAGGTGAGGATGTTAAAGGCCTTGGGTGCAAAAAGAGTCCACATCAAGAGTGACTTTCAATTGGTGGTGGTGGTCGATCAACTCGAATATCAAGCTAAGGAAGAAAATATAAAGGGGTACCTAGGGAAAACCAGAGAATTAATGTCCCAATTTTCTTGAGGTCAAGGTGGAAAGAGTTCCACGATTAGAAAATAGTGAAGCTGACAACCTCGCTAAAATGGCTTCCTTCGGTGCAACTCAGTCAGTTGGTCCGATCACTACTGAGTATATACCTACACCCCGTGTTAATTTACCGAGCGAGAAGAAGTAGCGTCGAGCGCTAGGGTACCTGGATGCAACCAATCATAAGGTACCTTAGTAGTGGGATCTGCCTCAAACAAGAGTGAAGCAAGGAGGCTAAAGTATAAAGCTGCACAATACTATCTCATCGAGGATACCTTATCTGTAAGAGGTTTACCCTCCTCGCTTAAAGTGTTTGGGAGATGAACATGCCGAATATGTTATAAGAGAGATACACGAAGGAATTTGCGGTAACCATTATGAAGCATAATCATTGGCACAAAAGGCCCTTCATCAAGGATTTTATTGGCCTACGATGTGGGAGGATACTAAAAACATGGTCAAGAGTTGCGACAAGTGCCAGAGATTTGCCAAGGTACCCCACCTCCCACCAGAAAAGTTAACTGTCATGTCTTCTTCGTGGCCATTTGCTGTTTGGGGTATAGATCTTATTGGCTCACTACCAACCGGGAAAGGACAAGTTAAATATGCAATTGTAGCCGTTGACTATTTCACAAAGTGGGCAGAAGCGAAGCCGTTGGCAAGTATTACTGAGAGAAAAACCACTGATTTCGTTTGGAGGAACCTCATATGCAGATATGGTATCCCTAATGCAATTGTCAGCGACAACGGAAGCGGTTTGATAACGAAATTTCGGAGTTTCTACTCGGAGCTTGGGATAGCTAACCGATTTACTTCTCCGGCTCACCAAAGAATCTAATGGACAAGTAGAAGCTATCAACAAAATCATCAAGGGTATCCTAAAGAAGAGGCTGGAGGAATGGAAGGGAGCTTGGGTAGACGAGCTACCCAGCGTTCTTTTGGCCTATCGGATAACTCGAGAATACTTCAATTTGGAGAAACCCTATTTTCTCGGCATTCGGGACCGATTCGGTCATTCAGTGAAATCGGGATACCCTCTCAGAACCACATACTTGATGAAGCCGAGAATGCCTCTTTGATTGCATCCAATCTCGATCTCGTTGAAGAAAAAAGTGCCAAAGCAGAATTGAAGGTTGCAATATACCAAAGACCGTGTTTGGATTTATATGACAAGAGGTACGCCCCGGATCATTCAAGAAAGGGAATTTAGTCCTACGAAGGGTAACTCGAACACCCGGGTACCCTTGGAGGGCTCTTTCGAGAAAATTGAGAAGGCCCATATCTCATAGACAATTTGGTAGGATCGGGGCATACTTGGCTACTCCACATGGATGGAACAATAGTCAAGCATCCCTAGAATGCCGCAATCGAGGAAGTACTACTAACATGAGGATGGTGTCTTAAACCCTACCATTCACTTTATTTATCTCTTATTTTCTTTACTATGTGTGTGATGTGGTAAAGTCATGAAAGGTACCTCGGGTACCCTACATGAGCAAGTGAAATCTTTAATTACCTAAGTCCTAGAGAGTGGGTATCTATATAGTTTCCTATTCTTATTAGGAAAATGAGTCAGTGTTATGTAATGTTCTCTTTTTAATTACCGAATGTGATTGTGGTTAAATTTTTGCATTAATGTGACTCCATCTTATTGCGCCATGTCTTGTATGCACCTTTCAGCTATAATTGCTCCATTTCAAGGTAATCTAAGAAACCTGAGGTATCTAACTTGACTTGATCGTGAATATCTGTTCGAGGTCAATGCCAATAAGAAAAAAATACAACAAATTTAAAGAGGAGGGTCGAGAAGACCGAGGACGAGGTAAACCAAGATACCCTAGCGCCATGAGGCTCAGTTAAGGTATGCATACGCCGCACCTCCATTCTTTTACTTAGCCAAGTAAAGAATAGACAAATGGCAATCACAAGAGTTGAATGCCTAAAAAAATGATGAGGTAGGCAAGCATACACCTCTATTTTTTAAATATTGACTAGAAGCAGATGGTAAAATAAGCATATTTTTAACCATTTCTGTGAGAAAGGGGGCCAAGAAGGTCCCCCAACAAAAGACAAAAAGTGGGTACACAGGGTACCTCGAAAACTCCATGTGTCTACTTGAGATACGCCATAATCTTTATTTGTATCCTAATTACGCTAATTATGAATTTTATTTTGTATTATGATGATGCTTGAATTATTAAATTATTTGAGATACGCCATGATCTTTATTAAGATGAGCAACAAGCGCATCTACGAAAATCACTACACAAGCACCAAAAACACATCGGGGGTACCAGGGTACCGAGGAACCCCACGAGGCTACACAAATCTATCAAAAGTAAGGAATTCAATGGTATGCAAATCAAGTCTATTACGAAGTTTATTGCGAACAAGTAGTGAAGTTGCCGATGCAACCTTCCAAAAGACAAGTATCCCAATACATCAAAAGGATGATACCATACTACAAAAGGTACAGAAGCAAAGAAAGAAAGCTGTTAAGACATCTCAAGATGAAACTCTAAATAGCAAGTGAGATCACGCGGAAGGGGGAACATCTTCTCCAACGTTCCCCTCAATAGAGGCATTAATAGGAACACCCGCGGTCAAATAGCTGCTACCCTCATGTATAGTGCTAATGATGAAGGGAGATCCGCTTGGGTAACCTTCAAGATTGCCCCTGGCTGTGAGATGGTGGAGCCTGGGTTACCCTCTTATCCTCTATCGCTTTCAGGATGGCTGACTTGTCCACCCATTTCTCCGCCCGTGGTACCACCAGCTCTGGGTCGACGCTCTAGACCTCAGTCATGATGAGAGTAAAAGCCTTGTCTATCATCTCCTATTGGTGAGATAATAGCTCGCCGTGCTTCAACTCCACCTCTTCTAACTTCTTGGACATTCGGCTATTCTCCCAGGCGTGGTCGTCCAAACACCTCTACAAAGCCCTGACCTCCGCTCCAAGCTTCTCTTCTCGAGACTGGCATAGTCTGACCTCCCCTCGTAGCCTCTCCACCTCGGCCTGTGCAGCCGAGACGGCACTAAAGTGGCGGAAACTATGGCCGAGGTAGTAAGGTCGCTTACAAAAAAAGATAATAATAAGGAAGAGATGGAGTGACATAAAAAAAAAGTGAGCGGAGAAAATGAGGCACTCACATCATGGCAAGCCTTAAGCGCTCGGCTATATCGCTCATTTAAATCCAATTTACCCGCCTCCATGGCCATGTCTGCAGAAATGCATTCGGAGGAATGAAGGAAGCAATCTGCCAAGTGAGATATCCACTTGTTCGCCACTGGGACCAACTCACCCTCCATAAACTTTCTCTTATGGGTAGCCGAGTTACCCCGAGAACCCCCAGAGGAGGAGACAGGCAATTTGCCCTTACCGCTTGGAACGATGGGAGGTCGATCGCCTTTTGCTGAGGTACCCAAGGTACCAGAGGAGCTGCCACTCATGCACTGAAAAAGGGGTCGAAATCTTCGGCAAAGGGATCCATACCTGTCCAACAACAAAAAAAAAAAATAGGTGAGAAAGAGAGATGAATCAGAAAAATAAACATCAGAATCATCACAGGTAAAAAGGCACATTAAGAAAAATAAGAGATGGGCGCCGAAACAAAAAAAAAAAAAAGAAAAAGAAAAGTTTGTTCAAATGATGGGGGCACTCCACGTAACCGGTGAAGGCGGGGTACCCCAGTAAGAATACCACATAGCCATGCGTGAATCGCCCCGAAGAAGAAGTCGGAAGACGCTCCTCAATCAAGCAAGCTCGCCGGTCGGGTAGTGCTCAGAACATCACCCTCACTCTGCAAAAACTGGAACTTCTTTAAAAGACCACTCACTTTCCTTCCTACCTCATGAACTGGGCATGTTCCTTTAGACCAAGTGATGTCTACAAAATCCCAAAAAGCACCGAATAAGAATAAAATTTATGCGAGAGATGTGTATATACGTAAAAAGGGAGAGATGAGGAAAGAAACACATATTATCTTCATTAAAAAAGTTTCAAACTTGCATAACTTCATTCCCACTGGAATACTCTTCCACATTTGCCCTCGCCCACAAACCACCCATATCGTAGCCCTTTTTCAACAAAAGATCTGGTCTTACCAAACTACCGTGAACCCCCCAAGTAGTAAAATAAGTTACGGACAAATCAGCTGGCTTCTTCAACTGATAAAGCCCCCTCAGATCTCTGTGAGAAATATCCTCCTTAAATACATCCAGCCACAATACCTCCAAACTTGTGAGCAATCTCCAACTAGGTAGAGATAGTTGTCCCAATGCAATCTGCATCTCGCTGAACATTTTTCTAAAAAATGGTTGGAGAGGCAAATAGAGACCTAAGTTGAAAAGGTCAATATGAAGGCTACACCATCAGAATGGGAATGCTCAAGACCCTCGCCCCTATGAGGTACCCTAAGGTGGACAGAAGGAGGTAAGTTATATTTCGCTTTAACCCTCTCTAAATCTCTAGGAGTAGCAGGCCTACCCCCTAGTGAATAGAGCCTGCGAGATACAAAGACAGAGGGGGAGACCAGGGGAGGTTCAAGAATGCTAACAGGATAGGAGATTTGGGTCCGGGAATTCTTTGCATGAGTTTTTCTATGGGTTGGTTTGACCGATTGTTTGCCTTTAATCTTTGATTTTCTACTAAGGTTGGTTCGAGATAACTTGGGGCTAGCTGAAGGAGACTCATCGTCGTCACTAAGGAATATATAAGGGACTGAATCAGAAAGGGGAGCCTCCTCACTCGACTCCCAGCTCCCGCTCACGACTACATTACGACCTTTTTTCCCGACAGCTTTTCTCCCCATCTTGTTCCCTAAAAACACAAGACACAAGTTGAAAAAGAAAGCCTCCACTTCAAAACATGCCCCACAACTTCAGACCTCATCCATCACCAACCAAACACCAACATCCACCAATAAAAGCATAAACAAAAAGAAAAAATACCAACACTTCACATGAAAACCAAAAATAAGACCGAACAATATTTTTCAAAATAAAGAAGCCAAAAAAGGGTATAAAAATTCATACCAAGAGTAACGATTTGAAGCCGCCAAAAGAATGTTGATTTAAGAATGAAGAGATGTAAAACCACCGAGGAGGTCGCGGATCGCCAAAAATTACTCAAAAGATGAAAGCTCACAGCAGAGGTGGGCATGGCCACAATGAAATTCGTTAGAGATAAAAAAAAGTGAGCATGTAAAAAAGGAGTCTGGATGATAAAAAAAAGGTGAGCATGGAAAAAAAGGAAGTCGAGTTAAAAAAAAAAATTCCCACCATGTGCGGTAGGGAGTATAAGATATATGTATACATATGTACAAATATTATTAGTTATAATTATATTAGTAATATATGTGTGAAAAAAAAGCACCTGGAAGAAACGAAGAAGGAAAAAAGGAGGGAAAATGACTTACAAAGAGGAAATCACCATACCACCAGCCAGACACGTCGTCACACCGCCTAGATTCGCTGCAGCAACCGCCGAAGAGCCCGCCGGAAGCACGCAAAGAGAAGTCCAGCCAAAAAAAAAAAGGGAAAATGAGAGTTGACCGAAAGAAGAAAGAAGAAAAGAAAAAGAAAGGGAAAAGAAATAACAATGGTGGGCCGTGGAGAAGAAAGGAAAAGAAGAAGTAAAGTGTTTACCTGATTATGGGATGTTGATGGAGTCCAGGAAGAAGACGAACCAAAGAAAAAGACGAAGCTAAAAGGGAATGAGAAATGAAGCCAAGGAAAAGATGAAAAGCCGAGAGTAAAAGAAGCCACCTGGAAGCAATTAATTTTGATCGGTGATTTTTGGGATTTTCAAAATAAAGTGGTAACATAAAAGGAGTGGAACAGGTTTAATTAAACCGACAAAATCGTCCTTCATGAACCGAGAGGTTAAATAATTTTTTGGAAGGGTGTTTTCAAATTCAAATTATGTGTCGGCGGTTGCCTCTTCCCCACGAAAAGTCGGAGAGACATTAAGATGTGTATCAGTTCATCTTTTGAAAAATTAATAATATATATATATATATATATATATATGGGTAAATATCGCCATGTGTCACCCACAGTTCTTCAAGAGTTTCTTGTGCCTTAATTACATTCGCCACAAAGAAACTAGAGGGATGTTATTTGGGAAGGAAATAGGAGGTCAATAATGAAATGCCACGTGTCGATATTTAAGAAATTAGCTTACTTCGGGTACCTTGAGTACCCCAGATACCCTAGGTACCCCCAGCTACCCTAGGTACTCCGGGGGTACCTCGGGTACACCATGTAAGGATACAAAACGTCTTCGGAAATATGTGAAGAGATATGTGGGCCCGAATCTCAAAAAGATCGGTTTAATACGTGTCAAAAAATAAGGAATCGGTGAGAAAATCTCGTCTCACAAAAGAGGAGACAATTGCTGTCGCGCGGCAAATAATCCTTCAAAAGTTTGATATTATGACGGTTAGGACCACAGTTATTCTCGCTGCGCCTGTAAAATTACAACGGAATTGCAGAGGTATGCGGGACCACTCCACTATGCCCAGCACGCGAATACGCCTCAAACTTGCTCTCCCGCATATTTTTCAATCGCCTAAGCCACCATACGCATGAAAATAAGAATATTCCTGACATGACAGTTGGGAACGCCAAAGTAAAATAGCGGTGTGACACGGGACCGAGGTACACCATATAAATACGCAGGTTTAATTTTTATCAAGTAAGTGAACACACTTACCACTAAAAACTAAGGTTTCTTCAACCTAAAAACCTCCATTACCGAGAGCTTGCTAGCTCTCTAACCTGAGATAACCCAACTCAGACTTGAGCGTTGGAGTGTGGTCGCCAGCCACCCCCGGCTTCACCTTTGACCTCTTTTTTGGTTGTTTCGCAGGTTTAAGACGATTTTCACCAGCCCTCCGCACCTGAAGTTAAACCCCTTCTATATCCACCGCCCTTTCGATCCTCCTTCATTCCACAAAAAGCCTAAACAGCTCGTACGTGCCGAACAAGCGAGGCACCCTGCTTCCCAACAAAAAATAAATTTATTATTCTTAGGTTGGATTTGTGGTTTGTTATCTTTGACCCAAAATCAGCCGCAAACACATCCCCTCATTTAAATCATCCAAAAATATTCATTTCTTCTTGCATTTAGAGAGAATTTGAGAGTTGAAAATAATTACTCTTAAATTGAGAGTTTTGGGTGTATTTGGGACTTGGGTGAGAGAAAATTATTTTTGAGAGTGTAGTTGTAATAATTTTCTACATAGTGAATATTTTTCTTTGGTTGTTTTTTTTACCACGGCCGTGGTTTTTCTCCGAATTTAGAATTTTCCACGTAAAGCTTGTGTTGTGTGATTGATGTGTTCTCTATTTAATTTTTCTTGTTAATTTGTTGTTTGACAAATTGCTTGGAGTGATCTTGGGAGGAAGCTCAATTTCCTAACAAAACCAAACAATAAAATTTAATTTCATTTTTCTTCTCCACCCCTTTCTTGTCCCTCCCCCTTCATTCCACTCTTTTCCTCTCCTCCCTCTTTGTTCAAAACAAACATGGCCTTACCGCCTTAGGTTATCTAGTTTTCGATTCTCGACTGATGTCCATCTAGAATGAAAAAAATTATTCTATATGAAATATTTGAAGCTCATGAATTCAATTCCTTTCCTCAAAAGCCTTCCTTCATCATTGTGCACCCTTATAAACATTCACCAGAATATTTGGATGATGCAAAAACTCATGCATCTAAACTTTGATTCCATCACTCTACCTGCACGTCTAAGAAAATATTGCAGCTTTCTGAGAAATCTCATTTTCATAACATCCTTGCACCCTAGTCGTTGTACTCCAGATATATTGGCTAGGCTACCTACATTTTTTAACCCTTAGAGTATATAAAAGCCTTTGCGAACTGCTCAAACTTATTTGCTTGAACAAACTTTTAATAACTACTAAAATTATATACATAATTTTTAGATCTCAACTAATCTAATGGGACACTTGGCGATGTCAGAAGAAGACACTTTATAAGTAGTTACTTTAAACAAGAAATAGACTGATTTGTGGTCATTACTCCTAACACCTCTTATAATAATTTTATCGGTTTTGAACCAGTCAAAATAAAGTAGCGCTTTATTTTCTGGAACTATATTGTAGAGTCATGGAGTATTATGTGGGTGTTTTATGCTTTTGGTTTGTAACCTTTATGTAGCTTTATTCAAATTAAGATTGGTGTTATTCAAATAAAAAAATTCTTGAATATTGCCGTGGTAATTTGATTGGTAGTATTTGAGAGGTACTGGACTCTCAAAGAGCTAACAATATATCCATCGAGAGATTTAAGTTTCCTTGAATTGGCTTAGAAATTTTTAAGAGTTTTGACATACGTTTTACATTAAAAAGCTTTAGAACATGAATCAACTCGCCTAAGGTTATGCAGCCGAAAGGAGTTCTGCATCAAATTCATAAAACTTATGTCAAATGAAAGACAAACATACTAACTATGTTGCTTGTATAACAGAACTTAGATTTTTCCAATCACATAAAGACCAGCTAGCTCTGCAGAAATCTACTGCCTTTACAATTAGAAACCTCAGATGAACATGAAAAATTATGAAATTTTACGAAATTTCATAATTTTAACACTCTTAATTATTTCCATTATAATATAGTTTCTAATATTGAGGGGATCAACTAAAGTAGTTCACAAGTTAACGTCAATAGTGATCCAACGTCATGCTTTATTTAAAGAAAAAGACTCAAAGAATTTTAAAAGAAATCACTTACCAAAGTCAAGATAATTAGTTGAAACTTCAATTCGGATAATTGCAAAGTCCTAGTCATGCAAATTAATCATGAGTATAAACATTTTCATGAAAGGACTAATGGCAGTCACACCTAGCATGACTTCTAGATCTAAAGTTGCGATTCCAATTTATTAATCTAAGTGATCATTGTGATTATCATAAGTTCGACGCACTGGGAATAATAACTTGCGTGTGTTCTCTTGCACTTCTTGACTTTGCTAAGTGATTGATTTCTTATGAATTATTTTGATTTTCTTCTAAACAAATTATACTTATCGTTTGATCGTTTTTTTATGTTCATTTGTAATCTATTTTATTACGAAATTAGAAGTTAAGTTTAGATTATTACATAATGAGTTTCATAATTCAGTTTTTGATTTAGTCCCTTTTCTAATTTTTGACGATTTAATAAAGAGATCTACTATCTAGAATTGGAGAAACGTTAGGAAGAAAATCGTAGCTCCAATGATAATTTTAATAATCTATTGAGTGCTTAGAAAATTCGTAATTAATTAGTTACAGTACTTGACACTTTGTCTTTATATGACATAAGTTTCATGAATTTTAGAATTCGTTTTGGCTGCGAAATCCTGTAAAATTTGTAGAGTTCTTGAATAATTTGCACGTGAAAAGGCTATATTTATTTTTCAATGGTATAGAAGCAATCGTGATATGTGTATAAAAATAACACTCTATCTCTACAAAAAAGAAAAAAGTTTATAGGACAAAATAATATTTACTAGAAGCAAAATTTTCTTTTTTCTTTTGTATCTTAAATACTATTTTTGTGTTATTTTAAATTAATATCCTCAAGATTGTTGTGAGGATATTTTTATAAAAGTAAAAAAAAAGTAAGGACAGAAGTATAACATATTTAACAATGTCTTGAGACATTTTTTAAAACATAAAGACTAAGGGATACTTAATGCAAAGTATAAAAGATAAATGAGCATCTACCCAATTTTGTTTCAATGGAGGCAAGTTTATAAAGAACTTTTAATAATGGGGTAAATTTTATAATTTATTATTTTATTATAATTTTGTCTCCAATGAATTAAGTTTCTGAATCCCCCTAGAGTCGATTTGATAATCGTGTATTCACGTTAATGTTTTTGCTATCGTTTCTTGAAGAATAATTAGTAATTCTCTAATTACAATACTAGAATACCGAGAGGAGGAGATATGGACACCAACCTTCGACTATTTTCTGAGAGGTTGAAAAGGCTATTAGCAGGTGAAGAAGGAATATTGCCGGATTCAACAAATTTAAAGCCACGTATTCTAAACATCCTATTCGAGATTATTACTGTAATTTCTTTGCTTCAGAACTATGAAGGTGACATGGCTTGGCTTATGTTTCAACTGATCAATGAAGAGCATGTCGATAGAGAAGATTTTTTGGGCGTTCTGAAGGATCAATTGCTTTTTCCATGAATCTGGGAGAGCCATTGACACATTCACTACAACCAATAGTGAAAGCAGTGCTACTACTTCTAAGGAGTTTTCCAATGCTCTTATAAGAATTCAAAATAAGATCATCGATATAAGAAGTCGGGTACAACGACTTCCACCCAACCGCGAAGATGTCAGTGAATTAAAGCAGGAGATTCAAACAGAAGCAAGTGATTCTTCTTCTTCTTCGTATTTTTCTTGTTCAGAGTTTATTAAGAAGAGGGACATGGAGCAGTTGTTAGATGTATTGATAGAGGGACAGCCTCAGCTTTCAGTGATTGCAATTCTTGATAGCACTGGCTTCGATAAGACTGCTTTTGCTGGTGAGACTTACAACAATAATCATGCCAAGTTTTATTTCGATTGTCGTGCTTGGGTTAGGCTGTCTCTAGTCTACAATTTCAACAGGATATTGGATGAAATAATGAAGTCTGTGATGCCTGCATCTGTGTTTAGTGCAATTATGGATCAGGATTATGAACTGAAGAAAACCCTTTGTCGTGATTTCCTGACAAATAAGAAGTACTTGATTGTCCTGGATGATGTCCATTCCGACAAAATCTGGGATGATCTTAGAGATATACTTCCAGATTGTCAGAATGGAAGCAGGATACTCTTAACGGTTGGTAATCCTAACATCCTTACCTCGTTCCAATTGGAAAGCGGAGAGAAGATTCGGCTTGATTCAGTCCCCACTGGAGGACAATTGACTAGAATAAAGCATGAAGATTGGTTGTTTTTAATCCTGTACCATGGAAGTAAGTCGCTGGAGATACTAATGCAGGAAATGTTTTATCGACCAAGTTCACTTCTATTGTTATCAGTTTTGGAGTTACCTTTCAATTTGAAAGTCTGCTGTCTCTATATGTCTGTATTCTATGAACATTTTGTGATATCCACCAGGCAATTGTATCAGTTGTGGACTGCTCAAGGTTTTATACCACACAACTGTGAGGAAACTGCTGAGAAGTACTTTGAAGAGCTAATCAATAGAGGCTTCATTCAAGTGGAGAAGAGAAGTGCTGGAGGCAGAATTAAAACATGCTCGCTTAATAGTACTGTGTGGGATGTATTAGCAACTCTGGCTCATATGATGGAGTTTATCATGATATGGGACCAATCGTTCAAACCATTTAATCTTTTCCCCCAGAATAAAAGTCTGACCAAGTTCGTTTCTGTAGAGCCTTCTGACATGTACTACAATTCATTACTCACAACCTTCGTAAGCACCCATCTTGCCCTCTTAGATTGTAAGATGATCTGTAAAAATTTCAAATTCCTGAGGGTATTGAGCTTGGGTCATCTAGTTCTCGACCAATATCCATCTGCAGTAGAAAATTTATTCTATTTAAAGTATTTGAAGCTGAATATCCCTTCCCTCAAAAGCTTGCCTTCGTCGTTATTCACCCTTTTAAACCTTTATACACTAGATATGCCATCTAGCTACATAGATCATACACCTCAGGAAATTTGGAAGATGGATAAACTCATGCATCTAAATTTTGGCTGCATCACTTTTCCTGCACATCCCGGAAAGTATTGCAACTCCCTGAAAAGTCTCAGTTACATCTCCGCCTTAAGTTCTAGCAGCTGTACACCAGATATATTGGCTAGGCTTCCTAATGTTCAAACTCTTAGAATATACGGAGATTTGAGTTATTATCAATCTGGGTCGTCCAAGAGCCTATGCAAGCTACTCAAACTCAAATGCTTGAAGATGGTCAATGAAAGCAAGATGCGCCAGCTCTCCCAAATAGTCCTGGCCGAATACCAGTTTCCTTCAAGTCTGACCCAACTGAGCTTTTCAAATACGGAGCTAAAGAAGGATCCCATGCCAACACTGGAAAAGCTTCCTCACCTTCAAGTGCTGAAACTGAAGCAGAAATCATATTATGGAAGAGAGCTGGCTTGTCTCGGCGTTGGTAGTTTTCCACAGCTCAAGATTTTGCACCTGAAATCAATGTTTTGGCTGGAGGAGTGGATAATGGGAGGAGGAGCCATGCCAAAACTTGAAAGCTTAGTTATCAATCCTTGTGCTTACTTGAAAAAGCTTCCTGAAGAGCTATGGCGGATAAAGAGCTTATGCAAATTGGAGTTACATTGGCCTCATCCGGAGTTGAGAAAAAGGCTGCGCGCTTTTGAGGATATGGAGAGGCGTTATGAAATCCAGAAATTTCCTTACGGTATCTGATGGATTGAGTAGGGTGAGGTTTTACTCTTACATGATAGTTACAAATTTGGTGTGATGTTTTCTACTTGTGCAGTAGATTTATCAATGTATATTTATAGCAAAACTTTCAAGGGGTTATAAAAATTCCTGTCTAATTGTTGGTTGCTTCTAATATCAAAATTAAGTCTTAACATAGACTCAACTGGAATAGCAAAATTAAGTCTCAATATAGCCACACATTGCAGGAGAGAAACGAAAAAAACTTCCCTCTATATTATAACCGTAAATTGCAGATTTTCATTTATTCTTCTTAATTATTTCCTTGTGTAGGTAAAATTAGAGGGGCAAACATCATTACTGCTATTAAATTTCAAATGTGATTCAGCATCGATCCATTATGTTCTCTTCATTTTGGCTGGGGACATTATTTTGAATCGGATTTGACACTTGTGATACCAAGATTGTTGTATATAGACTTTGATAAGGTCTTCATTTTTAGTTTAGGTTAATTTTGTTCATGCATGTATGGTTCGGCTATCTTTGGACTGTGTCAAAATTTCAACATCTGATACACTAATAATATATAGTTTGTTGCATTTGGAAATTATAAGCTTTGACGGTTTAGAAACATTCGTTTCCTGTTCAGCTAGGTTGATTGAAACAATTTCTTCTTTGCTGTCACATTCGAGAATGGATTGCTGCTCCAATTTATGAAGTTTGTGTGCCAAATTCTTCGGTTTCACAATTCCAACTCATGAAGTTTGCTCCGATTATAATATGATGATTGATTTGAAGGAAAAATAAGTAAAAGTTTAACCGTATATTACTATAAATACACGCAGGCTGGTGGCAAAAGGCTAAGAAAAGTTCACACAATTCAGCTTAGCGTCGTATCTAAATTGTTCCCATTCGCCCCAAGAGAGATGGCAAGATTTCGTACTTTTACAGCCTTGTTAAGTTCGTTGATTATCCTTTTCAAACCGAAATTTTCAAAAGATAGTTTGACATTTTAAAACTCATTTTTGATAAATTTCTTCTTAACGTTACATTTATATTTCTAGGACTTTGAGTTTTATATTTGAATTTTAATTGAGGTGGCATTCATCTATAGGCAGGTGAAATAGAGTAACAAATTATTTTACAATAATCATTCAATAGTATTGTTACTTATTATTTTATTTTCATCTCATAGATGAATATTACATCAATCGAAATTCAGATGTTATGATCCGTATGTCAATAATGACAAACCTAATCCTTTCATCAGGAGTTTAATAATTGTTCGTTAGAATTGATTATGTATGAAGAAGTAGACATTCATAAAATTAATTAGTATTTTTTTCTGGTTAGAGTAATTAATCATGAAAATATCTTCTTTTGACTTCGATCGATCTCCTTTAAAGCAGTTGAAAAGTTAATTCAGATAATTACAACGTCCTTGTCGCTAATTAATTATTATCATATACATTTTCATATAGCACTGGGCATTGTACATCTAAATTAAGTTGCTATTTCATTTTGTTAATCTAAGTGATTAGCGTAATTATTATTAGCGTTACACAAACTAGCAAATAGCTCAATTGTTTCTCTGCATTTATTGACCTTGTTAGGTAATTTCTTTTGAAATTCTTTTAAGTTTTGCTTATCAAATCATGAGCTTTGATCATTAATACTGATACTAACTTGTGAAATATTTTGTCATGAAATTAGAAGTTAAATAAGAATATTACATGATGAACGTCATGCTTTTAATTTTTAATTTAGTAAATTGCTAATTTTATGTATTTTCTAATTAATGGAAATTTGGCACGGAAATTTAGAATCTAAAAATTACATTTAGCTTTTATCGGTTAAACTTTCGTTTTCATCATTAAGGGATTTAGACTCTAATAAGAAGAGAATACGTTAGAGAATAATGATTTTAGTTGAAAAATCGAATAACTTAGGAAATAATTAAGAGGGAAAAAATTCTGAAATTTGGCATGGTTTCGGTAGACATGCGTATAAGTACCTATGAATGATTTTGGGAGTTTGGAATTTTATTTTTTTTTCGCCTGAACCTCAACTAGCGAGGAACCTTCAAATTGAAAATAAATAATAATATACTCCATCCTCAAAATAGTTAGAAGGTTATAACATTAAAGCAAAAGCTGAAAAGATAGGAAAATAAGAAGAAAGTAGAAAAAATAATTTTAAGAGAAATGATAATTGGGAAATTCATTAGTATTATTAAAAAGAAATCTAGAATCCGAGATTATCCCACCAAGTGTAAGCAAAGCACTCTAATCCTAGGTTCACCAAACTACCTGACACAACTAACTTAAAAAAAAAAGAATGATTAATTCTAAAGTCCTTCTGACTGAGGAGATAACAATAATTCAACCAACGATTTTGTAAGGTCAAAGGAGGCTGAAGTGACTTATTGTTAAAAATGTAAAATCATTGTAGAATGACATTCTAGCCACAAACTTCTCTAGGCCTTACCGTATGTAAGCTCAATAGCAAGAATAGCTACAAAAATCTCAGCATAATAAGCTATATGAACTCCTAAAGGATTGCAATAAATCCCTAGAAAGAGAATTGTATCTTTCATGAAATAGCATTCGTTATTTTTAATGAATGATTTAGAAAAGATATCGTTCATAAATTATGTCCAATTGTCTACCATCCGTAAATTAATTATTAGGAAGACTCTCAGTATTAGCTCTTATGCATTCAATTTGGTGACTTATTTAATGGTAAGAAGCAGTCTTATTAGAACTTTAGTTCTGTGTTCGAGCTTCAATGAGTGTTTGAGTTAATAATAATAAAATAAAAAGAACGGCTAATTAGTGTAAACATGGATGTTTAATGTTTTTGATATTCAACATGAGAGAAAATAAGAAACAATGCTTTAGGAGTATAACAATTATTCAATAGCATTGAATATGAAAAGACTTCACATTCTTGAGCTGCCTTCCTTGATGCTATATTTACTTATAGGAGTGGGAGCGAGGAGTATGAATTCTTTTCACTCCAATATTTTCATACTCACTTAAGGAGGGGAGTAGGAATCCCACTCCATGGGGCCCACTAATTTTTGGAGTGAGGAGGGGGATCTCCACTCTCATGGATCGATTCTCACTTGTTCTTTTTTTTTATCTTTCTCTTATTATATTTATTAAAATAAAGTAATGTTACATTTATTTAAAAATAATAATATCATATTTATTTAAATTATATTTATTATATTATTTAATAATGTTACATTTTTAAAAGTAGTAATACTACACATTTTTTAACATAATAATATTATATTTAGTTAAAAATAATAATTTACATTGATCCTAAATTAAAATTACTTGCAAATAATATTATTATATTCACAGAGAATTAATGATATTATTATATATTATCTTTATTTTAAAATATAATAATATATTTATTTAATTTTAATAGACATATATTATTTAATATCAATTACCAATAATAATAAATAGTTTATTCTAAGAATATATTTATTCTCGTACTAT
Source organism: Atalantia buxifolia (assembly GCA_030444775.1). NCBI lineage: Eukaryota > Viridiplantae > Streptophyta > Magnoliopsida > Sapindales > Rutaceae > Atalantia > Atalantia buxifolia. The sequence continues at coordinate 5,227,469 of CM059833.1, read as the reverse complement.
ATTATTAATAATATTGTTTCATTTGTGTTCTTTGTTCCACTACTAGAAAAATGGTCTTTACTGACACTTGGTTTGTGACAATTTTTTAAAAAGTGTCAGTATTTTCATACATATGGACCATTTTTCGTATTTAACATAAAAATATCACAAATTACTGATACTATAGTGTCTGTAACTTAGACATCAGAGATTTCTGACATTAAAGTATCAGTAATAAAAATAAAGTAATTCTAATCAGGTTCCAAATAGAACTTGAACCGAAGACCTCCGGTACTCAAGCGTTTAAGTTCGAAAAAGGCCAGACGTCCAAATCTCAAATTTTCTAGTTCAGAAAATTTTTAATCTTTCTCGTTCCCTCCTAAACTCCACAAATCTAAAAACCCTAACTTCACCAAATTCACAAAACTTTAATCTAATTGTGTCGTCTTATCAACCTCAACTATTCGATCTCAGCCGCTCCTCTCTTATCTTTCTCTTACAATCCAACACAAGTTCTTACTATCTAACTCAAAATTTCCCTCTCAATCTCGCTTCTTTTCAATCCCTAACCTTAAATCTTTCTATAACAATCCAACAGAATCTCACACGCCCGTGAAATTCTAGCCACTTTTTGCCTAACGCCAATCTTAATCATCGAGAAAAATGATTTGAGGGGTTTAATTTAGCTCCACGATCATGGACGGATGCCTTGGTCAAAGTTAAAGAGCGTTGTTGGAGGTGTTTAAAGATGAAGAAGGAAGCACCACTTAGGTGAAGTAGTTGTAGATCCTGGGCATGGTAATTAAGTAAGGTGAGCATTAGCTAAATAATTAATATTTATTAAATATTCTCTGCTTATATGTGAATTTAGTAAGAAATTAATTTGGTTCTTTTTGTTGAATTTTAAGTAGGTTTGCTAATTCTTTAATTTTATTCAACTAATACACGGTTTTGAAAATTTTTTTCCACGTTTTGATTTGTTGATATGTGAATGGTAAAAGTTGTGTTAGTCATTCATAGTTTTTGGAGACTGGTATGGTGTCTGCAAAGTTTTTGATGAGATGCTTGTGAGAATTGTTGGGTGCGTTTCAATTAGTTGACATGGTTAGCAGATTATATGCTAACAAGCTAGTGTATGTAAATAAGAAATAAGTGTATTATTTCTTAAACATGTTATTTGATGCTCCAAAATATTGTGAGGGGTTGGTTGTGTGTATAGAGGTGTTGTTAGGTGTTCTTTGATTTGTTGTCGGTATTTGAAAATCCCTCACGCCATTGAGGTTCATTAACTAGTGTCCATTTTATTTATTTATTTATTGTGTATGTTGTGAGTCCAGCGATGGGTTTTTGTTATTGCAAATTGATAAGGCCTATCCACGGGATTTTATGCAAAAAGGTGGAGTGAGGGTGATCTTTGAAAAGGAAGACGAGGCTTTTGTCAATCCTGCCATTTCTTCAAGTAAGTATAGCCTTATCTAGTTGTTGTTTAATTTTTCTATTGCTCGTATTGTGGTTCAATAATTTACTGCTGTAATTTTGTCTTTGCTTATTTTGTTCTTTGAATATAGTTTTGCATAATGTGAAAAATTGTTACATGAGAGTAGTTAAAGTACTGTCAAAGATGGTAAGCTGGTTTTTGGTTAATGGGCGTAAGTAGTTGTGAAGGTTGTGTTGGTGTTTAGTAATATAGGACCCGGCTTAGTAAAGGGCTAATGACGTGATGATAAGAGCGGTTGACCGTGATTGTTATGATAAACACTTGGAGGTTTCGAAGAGGTGTCATTCATGTAAGTCAAATTCCACCATCCATGAATGTGTTGACCATATTTCTAATGTGTGAACATACTAAACTGAGCTCAACTGGGCTTTTAGGCAAGCAACTTTAGTGGCCTTTTCGAGATGGTTTTGTATTGCGGGAAAATATTGGCTTGTTTGATAGCCTTTTGAACTGAATTCTATGTGGAGCTTTCCACCTTAGCTCCCTAGATTGCCTGTTGGACCATGGGTGTCTGTATGTTAACATATTTAATGACTGAAGTTTGTAGACAGGAGACTGATTTAGTTTTAGTTCCAGTTGGGCACCTTTTGTGTTCCTTGCATTGGAAATTGATCATAATCTTTGTTTTGCGAGGAGTGTACATCCCGATTCCATGTCTTTAATCGCTTTGCCTCTATTGAGAGAAAATCTCCATGATTGGTTTTGTTCTATGCATGACATTTAGTTGAAATGGATTCATTAATATATTGTTGGTAGCCTGGTTTCTTTCCCTCTTTTCTACACTTTGGTGACCTATATAAAATATCCAAGCATTGATGTCTGTCACTTGTGTGCATCTGTTTGCTTTCTTATGTTACCATCTGGTTGTTGTGTATGGATTTTTGGCAATTGCATTTGTAAATCATGACCCATTTGGTTTGATGATCATCCGAAGAAACCCTACACCTCTATACACACAACCAAACCCTCCTTCACCCATCAACAAAGCTCTCACTGAACCCTCTAGTAGCATATTTAAGCTCAAGCAAATGAAAGATTCTCGAGATCATTAGCTCTCCGAGACAACAACTCGTAAAAAGCCAGTGAGTCGAGACCAGTCCCGGGAGTCGAGTCAAACTCGAATGCCGGTGTCTATGCTACTAGATGCCACACTGAGTGAGCGAGCCCATGATACCTCAAAGTCCTCGAAACGACACACTGCAGTTGTCGCGCCTTTTCTCTCCCCGTTGCTGAAATGGAAACACTTTATCTCTCTGAATTATTGTTGAACGGGTCAAATGAAGGAACAAAGGTTTTTTTTCGTAATAGGTTTTTGATGGGTAGCGTTTCTACGAAGTACTCTTGGAAATTACGGGCAACCGTTTTTGTTGCGATAAAATATTAAAAATGTATAAAAAAAGATCAAAGAAAAGCAAAGCGAGGTTAATGTTTGGTTTGGTTGTTGTCGTTTTGTAAGAAAGGAAAGATGATCACGAGGAGCGTTCGAGAGATGGAATCGCTTATATTATAATGCGAGATGATTGCGGCAGACGTATCAGTCACCATTGGAGTTTGAGGCTCCCACTTTTTCACTGCTTCATTGATGGGCCTAACGTGTATGTTCTGTACTTTACCTTGTTCCATTATAATTTGATACTACTTTCTGGGTCATTCTGTAATTTTGCATGTACTTATAAGGCAACGACACGGAGGTTCCTATGGTTTTAAAGTTTATCAAGGAAGAACATAATAATTCTATTTGTATGGAATACGTCCTTATCAATCTGTAGCGAAATAACTGAATTACTCGTGATGTGTGTAATTATAGTTGCCTAATCTTCCATCATCTTGGTCAAATCTATATTATGAAGGTATTTTGTATCGTAGTTAGAAATTATGAGTGGTAATTTGGAATCTATAGTATGAAATTAAAGATTTTGTAATATATATCAATTTTTTTGTGGTTATTTTGTGGTGCCTTTTAATTTTACTAATAAATCAACAGCCAATTTAATTTTTTATTTTTTTACAATAAATTAAACAGTGATGCAATAGTAACTGATAATCACGACACTAATAAAATATCAATAACTACTAATACCATAGTGTCATAAATATAGTAATACTGTAGTAATAGTAATTCGTGACACCACTTACAAGTGTCGCTATTTGTCTGACTGCCAGATTACTGACACAATTAGCAAGTGTCAGTGAAAGTAATTATCGACACTATTCTAACGTCAAGAAAGACCATTTTTTCTAATAGTGTTCGTTTGTGTTCTTATCAATAATTTTTAATTTACATAATTTAAATTAAAATTAATATAAAACTTATATTACGTAATTAAGAATATTAATAATTATTGTTCATTTATATAATTAAAATTAATAATCAAATAAATATTTTATTTTACAAATATATTTTTTATTCACTTTGTAATTAAAAACTATAATTCTTTAAATAAGAGTAAACCTGTAATTTAAAATAATTCACTCCTAGTTCAAGACAAAGTGAACACATAAATGAGATTCTGATTCTTATTCCATACTTCTATTTCAGTGTAAGTAAACATCATACTCCCACAATTGCTCCACACTCCTAATCCCGGATTACCACTCCTTAAGATTCTCAATCCAACTGAGAAGTGAACACTACTTTAGAATAGTTGAAATGTTAATTCTAGATAACTAATTAATGATAATGTCTATTTATTTCAAATTAATTATGATTAATTACATTTTCATAATGCAAAGTTGAAGTTTAAAAGTTTGTTAATCTATGTGATCGTTGTTATTGTTTAAGAATAATTAAAGTTCTAACAATAGCGGTGGTAAAGAAAATATCTTGGACGTGAACCTCCAACTATTTTTTCGAGAGGTTGAAAAGGGTTTTAGCTGGTGAAGAAGGGACGTTAACATTGCCGATTCAACAAATCTAAACCTAGTTTTTGAGAACCTTCTTACGGAGTCGACACGGCTTGCCCCAACCTACATGTTGGATCCGAGGCGGGTGTGTGGACTAACAACTAAAACTCATGGCACAATCAATTTTATACATACATACATACATACATATATACATACATATATATATGGTCTCGATACGAACACATAACAACCTCTCGTATCTTAGCCGAAAATACATATTCAAAACTTGCACAACTCATGTCTCACTATACATACACTAAAATTTATATATATGTATATATAAACATAAGCAACATATACATGCTCAAAATGCAAGTTATTCAAACAATGCATCTCATGGCCCAACCTCAAGTGACTAGAAATTGGTCTACACGAAATGTTGCGAAACCCGAGAGGAATGGGGTAAATAGGAAAATAGTGAGCTTGCGGGTCGGTGAGTGGATGTAATTATATATTAAAAAATAAATAATAATAATAATAATAAAGAAGTATGTGTAATAGTGCTTATACATAATCATGCGACATAACTCTACACTGAATATCATATATCAGCATATGTGGAATTCATACATACATACATCACAAACTGCACCAAATAGTACCCAGGAGAAATCACTCTCAATACTCATCGGGAACATCATTGCACGAGTAGAGCGAGGGAAAACCTCTCAATGCCTGGTGGAATTTAGCTACATCACGGGTAGAGTAACCTAACTCTCAATATGCATGCGCAGAGTTTATGGGAAAGGGTACATATATGGTGACTAGTAATCAAATCTCATGACTCAATCAAACATATAATATGCGTACATATAATCATAACATGATATTAAATCATAATATCAAACATAAATGCTTCACAAAATACATAATAGTAATAATAGTATGTACTCAAAGATCCTAATTCAATCCGGGGTTCGTTGGGGCTGTTGTGGGTCTCTGGACTTGTGATTTCTTTAGAATACTGGGGTTAAAATTAACTGTTAGAATTGATATAAAAACTTATACGTAAAAAGTAAATTAAATCATACCTACTTAAATTTCATAAATCTATTACCCATCGATCCAATGAATATAATTCTAACTATCCAATTTTATTTTTGTAACTTTTCTTTTCAATTACTCTCTTCCCCACTCTCGGCTTTTTTCTTTTTCCTCCTTTCTTTTCTTTTCTTCTTTTCTTTTTCTTCTCTTTTCCCTTGGTTTCTCTTCTTCTCTTCTATCAATCTTGCTTTGTTTTTGCTCTTGGTTCTCCAATTTGGTAAATGAAGCAATTATCAAAAGGTTGCATTTTATTTATATATGCCACCACTTCACACCGCTTTAAGCATGCATGACCAAATGCTTTTGAAGGTTGCCATGTTTGGTTCTTTTTTTTTCCCAAGTGGTGCATGACAATTTATCCCAACTTATAAAAATATCGTCCCAAAATTTTCATACCTAATTGAAAAATACGAATACCGTGTCCTCATTTGTTCCTTATGCTCCCAAGTGGCTTCCTCTGTTGTGTGACCTTTCCACAACACTTTAATTAGTGAGATCGTCTTATTACGTAACACATGTTGTTTCCGATCAAGTATTTGAATGAGTTCCACTTTATAAGTCAAATGCCGTCATCCGGACGAGTTATGCATCTAAAACATGAGAAGGGCTAGGAATATACTTCCACAAAGATTGAAACATGAAAATATTGTGGACTCGTGATAACTCTAAAGGTAAAGCCAAACGGTAAGCAATGGACCAACACGCTGAATAATTTCGTATGGGCCTATATAACGAGGGCTCAACTTTCCTTGTTTTCTAAATCAAAGTATGCCCTTCAAGGAGAAACCGTAAGAAAATTTTATCACCCATTGAAAACTCAAGAGGTGGTCTCCGATGCTTATCTCGCATAACACTTTTTTCTATCCCGCATTGCCTTTAACTTTTCTCTCGATGACATTAATCTTCTCATTAGTACTGACGATTTCTAGCCCTAACAATTGTCTTTCTTCGACTTCATCCCAAAAATTGAGTCTTGATTTCCTTCAGATAGAGCCTCAAATGGTGCAATCAAAAGAGGATAGCTATTATTATAAGCAAACTCCATCAAAGGCAAATACGTATCCCAATTACCTCTAAACTGCATGACACATGGTTGAAACATATCTTCCAAAATTTGAATAACCCTCTCGATTGCTCATCTGCTCATGGATGAAAAGTCAGTACTAAAATTTAATTTAGTACCCATAGCCTTTGTTGTAGAGATGGCCAAAACCTATAAGTAAACCGTGAGTCTCTATCTCAAAACAATAGACACAAGAGCTCCATGCAAAAGTACTATTTCTCTTACATACAAATTTACTATCCTATCATAAGAGTACATGCTCTTGTAAGGCAGAAAGTGAGTAGACTTTGTGAGACGATCAATAATAACCCATACACTATTATAACCACTTCTAGTACGAGGAAGTCCTATTACAAAATCCATGGTGATGTATTCCCATTTCCACTCGGGGAATAGACAAGTGGTTGAGATTCTCCCATGTGTCTTTGGTGTTTTGCCTTAACTTGCCGACAAGTTAAACAAGATGCTACAAATTTTGCTATTTCTCTCTTTATCCCTTACCGCCAATAATGCTCTCTCAAAATATGATACATCTTCGTGCTACCTGGGTGCATAACATATGTTGACCTATGTGCTTCTTCTAAAATCTGATTCTTCAAATTCGAATTATTCGGCATACGAGTCTATTACCCATAACTAAAGTGCCATAATCTCTCATTGATAAGTCGGTTCATAGATTTGTTCTTCACATCTTCTTTTATTTTAATTAATTTCGGATCTTAATCTGCATCTCTCGAATTTGATTAATCAAAATAGGCCTACTTTGAAAGTGTACCAAAAATGCTCCATTTTGATTCACTGCCAACTCTGTACCCAAAGACCTCAAATCAATCAATAACAAAAGGTAGAATACTTTTATGTGGGAGACTATACTCGAAGACTTCCGATCGAGAGCATTGGCTACCACATTCGCCTTACCTGGAAGGTAATCAATAATAAAATCATAATATCCAATTCTATTTTCTGTAACTTTTCTTTTCAATTACTCTCTTCCCCAATCTAAACGCTTTCTTCCTTTTCCTCATTTCTTTTCTTTTCTTCTTTGTTTTTCTTTTTCTTCTCTTTTCTCTCGGTTTCTCTTCTTTTCTTCTCTCGATCTTGCTTTGTTTTTGCTCTCGGTTCTCCAATTTGGTAAATGAAGCAATTATCAAAAGGTTGCATTTTATATATATATGCCACCGCTTCACACTGCTTGACATGCATGACCAAGCGCTTTTGAAGGTTGCCACGTTTGGCTTCTCTCTTTTTTTTTTTTTTTCCAAGCGGTGCATGACAGAGTCGAAATTATTACTACCACTCTTTGGGAAACTATGGAGTGACATGGCTTGGCTTCTCGGTTCAAAACTTGTCAAAAGAAGAAGATGTTGATGCACCCGACATTTTGGGGTTCTAAGGACATCAATTACTTTGTCTATGAATGAGAAAACCATCAACAAATTCTTCATGAGCATCATGTAGCCGCAAAAAAGTGAAACTAAAAGTAGAAGCACTACTTGCAAGGTTGTTTCTCGGACTTCAAAGTAAAATCATTGATATTAGAAATCTACTGCAACAACTTCCACATGGCGGTGATGATTTGAATCTCAATGCACTAAGGGACATCTAGGTTGACTCGATAATTCTTCGCATCGAGTTTGATGGTATCGATGAATTTGATAAGGCGAGAGGAGTTTTAGATTTATTGATAAGAGAGGACATCCTCGGCTTTCGGTTCTTTGCAATTCTTGATGGCGGCCGATAAGATGCTTTTGCATTGAGACTTCCAACAATAATCATGTCAAGTTTTATTTTGATTGTTTAGGTGTCCCAGGACAATAAGATTTCGGAAGGATGTTAGATGACATAATGAAGCATGTGATGCCAAAGACCTTCATTTGGTAGGATTATGGGTGAAGATTATGAATCGAAGAAAACTCATCTCCGTGATTACCTAACAAACAAGATGTATTTTGTTGTGCTTGATGATGTCTGGGACAAAGAGATATCGGCTGATCTTAGAAAAGCTCTTCCAGATCATCAGAATGGAAGCAGAGTACTTGCAGCGATTGCTGTTCCTGAGATCCTAAGCTTGTTCGAATTGGAAAATGGAGAGAAGATTCGTCCTTATTCAGTGCTTTTTGGAGGACCATTGATCAGAAAAAAGTATGAGGACTGGCAATGGTTCATCCTACACTACGGAACTACGCCATTAGCAAATCTTATGAGGGAAACACAGGGTGTTTCAATTGGATTAAAATATGCATCTCTTTTGTACTTGCCTTTCCCTTGAAAGTCTGTTACCTCTATTTGTGTGCCTTCGGTTCAAGCATTAAGATATCTACCAGTCAATTATATCAGTTGTTGATAGCTGAAAGTTTGATACCCCACGACAGTGAAGAAACTGCAGAAGATTACTTGAAAGAACTAACCAAGAGCGGCTTCATTCAAGTGCACACGAGAACAGCTGGAGTCACAGTTAAATCATGCTATGTTCAAGCTTTATTACACATTGCGTTGCTTAAGGCGGTTGAAATGACAGAACTTCTCAAGTTGACCGACGAAAACGAAGAAGAAAAATCATGGAAAACCATTTAACGGTTCTCCATTTCTGGAAATCTGTCTCAGTTCCTTTCTCTAGAGCTTTCTGACACGTACCTCCATTCTTTTCTCGAACTTCACCTCGAAAGCAATCATCCCGCCATCATAGATTGCATGAAAACTAGTAAAGAGTTCAAACTCCTTAGAACCTTGAACTTGGCTCTCTAGTTCTCCATCAATATCCGTCGGGATTAGAAAAATTAATTCTATTTGAGATATTTGGGTGAATATCTCTTCCTCAAAAGCCTTCCTTCATCTCTATGTTCCTTCATCTCTATGCACACTTCTAAACCTTTATACACTAGATTGCCATCTAGTTACACGGATCATACACACGAGAAGATATTTGGAAGATGCATAAACTCATGCATCTAAACTTTGGTTCCTTTACTTTCTCTCGCACATCCAAAAAAATATTCGCTCTCTGAAAAATCTCATTTTCATATCAGCCTTACACCCTAGTAGTTGTACTTCGAGATATATTCAAACTCTTAGAATATACGGAGATTTGAGTTACTATCAATCTGCGAGTTTCAAAAGCTTATATGAATTACAAAAACTTGAATGCTTGAAGTTTGGTGAATGAAAGCAAGATGTGGCATCTCTCACGGATGGTCTGTCGAATACCAACTGTTGATGCCGAAATCCAGATGGATTGGTTAGCGACTCGATCTCGTGTCCTCGCATCAGCATAAAATTTGTTTGGTGGGAAGCTGCTGATTGATCTCCATGAGCAGATTTTCTATGAGCAAATAACCCATGAGCAGACTATCCGCGAGCAGAGAACCTGTGAACCTGTGAACCTATGAGCACAAATAACAGTCAGGAGCCACTGGGAGTTTTTCCGGCGTAAACCCTCCGACGCTCAAGTCAGTGATTTGGGTCTACTTGGGAAAAACTCATACCACCATTCATGTGGCTTAACTATGAATGCTTTAAGCAAAAAGCGCTTTAAGTAAATTTATGGTAAAACAATGGAAAAATAATCAATCTTTAAGAGAAAGAAATCATGAAAGATGTTTTCCAGTGGTAGAGAGAGAGAGAGATCATTTTAGAGAGAGAAGAAAAGAGAGCCCCTCCTCGGTGATGTTCTTGGAGTTTTTATAAATACCCCACACCCACGATCTTAGATCGTGACCATAACTATTAACTGATCAAATTCGTGCCCTGATTTTCGGAGGAGGTTTGTGGTGGTTTATTTGACTGAGTCTTGTTTCCTGGTCATCACTTGGTCAACGTGGTATGCTTGAGGTCATCAAGATTACCACAGTCGAGGTGGTCCGCTCGTCAAGTGGTCTACTCACCGGGTTGTCCGCTCACGGGTAGTCTGTCATTGTTCATTAAAAGCGGTCTGCTCACGGGGCGGTTTGCTTATCCAGTGGTCCGCTCGGGGTGGCCTACTCACTGCGTGGCTCGCTCACCAGGCGGTTTGCTTATCGGTGGTCTGCTCACCTTGGACGGTTTCTTATCGATGGTTCGCTCACCGGGTGGCAAACGCTTTCAGCGATTTGCTTATCGATGGTCTCCTCACCAGGTGGCCCGCTCACCAGCGGTTTGCTTATCGATGGTCCGTTTTCACCGGTGGCTCGCTCACAAGCGGTTTGCTTATCGTGTGGTTTGCTCACTAGGTGGCCTCGCTTCACCAGGCGGTTTGCTCATCAGGAGGTCTGCTCACCTGGTCTAGGTGTTGCTTATTTTTTACTTAGAGGAGAGCACGATAATGTATGAAATACCTTATCTTGGTCACCTCATTCTATTCCCCAAACACCTGGTCCCAGGTTTTAGTGTTGAGAGTGAAATGAATCAATACTAGAAACTATAAAGTCTATAGTTTTTACAAACTTAAAACCCTAAGTAACTCATTTGCTTCATTTGCTGACCACACCATAGGTGAGCAAGTATTGTATGTCTAATGAGTTATCTAGGATAAGTTTCAAAGTCATTAACATTTTACTTGACTTAAGTAATTTCACCTAATCTTGGTCGGACAAGAGTAGACAAACTTTGACTACGTCTTACTATGAGGAGGTTTGGAGACTTTAATTCTTTTACTTGCCTTAGAAACTTTTTGGAATTTTGTGGTCCGCTCACCTTCACATGGTCGAAAGGTGTTCGCGAACTTGGCTTCTGTCTCACCATAAAACAAAGCTTTGAGACTTTGGAGCCTTTGCTTGCGTCGCTCACCTTCACATGGTCGGCGGGTTCTCGCGAGCTTGGCTTCCCTGTCTCGCCATAAAACAAAGCTTTGAGACTTTGGAGCCTTTGCTTGCGTCTACTCACCTTCATGTGGTCGAGCAGGTTCTGGCGAGCTTGACTTCCTGTCTTGCCATCGAGGAGGCTTTGAGACTTTGGAGCCTTTGCTTGCCTTAGAAAGTTTTTTGGAATTTTGTGGTCGCTCACCTTCACATGGTCGAAAGGTGTTCGCGAGCTTGGCTTCCTCTCTCGCCATAAAAAACTTTGAGACTTTGGAGCCTTTGCTTGCGTCGTCCGCTCACTTTCACATAGTCGAAGGGTTCGCGAGCTTGGCTTCCTGTCTCGCCATAAAACAGGCTTTGAGACTTTGGAGCCTTTGTTTGCGTCGCTACCTTCACATGGTCGAAAGCGGGTTACGGCAAGCTTGGCTTCCTATTTCTCCATAAAACAGCCTTTGAGACTTTGGAGCCTTTCCATGCCTTAAAAAATACTAATAAACTTCATTTATAAACTTTGTTTAGCCTCTTAATGCCAGCCTATAGCTCTCCTTTTATAAATCATTCTCATACTAAGCAAGTTTCAAGGAATCAGGTTAACTAAGTTATACCGTCAGCCCTAATATGAGGACAATCAATTTAGTGAATATAAGGTATCCTCATCTCACATAGCAAGACTTAGATAAATAATTAAATTTTCATAGGAAGAACTACTTGTAAAAATATAACTTCTGACCTGTTTTGATTCTTGCAAACGTGTGCCTTCAATGTGCTCTCACCGAGGTTTTTACTTTTTTAAACATGCTCATCTATTGATGCTACTGTAACATTCTGATTTGCTTCGATTAGATGAAAATTGATAGAGAAAAAAATTGGCTTTCGTCATCAGGGTCCCCACAGACGGCGCCAAATGTTGATGCTGAAATCCGGATGGGTTGGTTAGCGACTCGATCTCAGGTCCCTGCATCAGCATTAAATTTGTTTGGTGGGAAGCTGCTGGTTGATCTCCATGAGCAGATTTTCTATGAGCAGATAACGCATGAGCAGACGATCCGCGAGCAGAGAACCTGTGAGCACAAATAACAGTCAGGAGGCGCCGGAAGTTTTTCCGGCGTAAACCCTCCGACGCTCAAGTCAGTGATTTGGGTCTACTTGGGAAAAACCCATACCACAATTAATGTGGCTTAATTATGAATGCTTTAAACAAAAAACTTTAAGTAAATTTATCGTAATACAATGGGAAAATAATCAATCTTCAAGAGAAAGAAATCATGAGAGATGTTTTCCAGTCGGTAGAGAGAGAGATCCACAGAGAGAGAGGAAAAGAGAGCCCCCCTGTGTGATGTTCTTGGGGTTTTTATAAACACCCCACACCCACGACATTAGATCGTGGCCATAACCAATAACTGGTCGACTTTGTGCCCTGATTTTCGGAGGAGGTTTTGTGGTGGTTTATTTAACTGAGTCTTGTTTCCTGGTCATCACCTAGTCAAGGTGGTCTCCGCTCGAGGTCATCAAGATTACCACCTGGTCGAGGTGGTCTGCTCGTCGAGGTTATCGCTCACCGGGTAGTCTCTGTTTATTAAGTGGTCCGCTCACCGTGGTCTGCTCACCAGGTGGCCTGCTCACCAGGTGGCCTGCTCACCAGGTGGTCTGCTCACCAAGTGGCCTGCTCACCAGGCGGTTTGCTTATCAGGCGGTCTGCTCACCAAGTCTAGGTGTTGCTTATATTTTACTTAAAGGAGAGCACGATAATGTATGAGCAAATACCTTATCTTGGTCACCTCATTCTATTTCCCAAACACCAACTTCCTCCAAGTCTAACCCAATTGAGCTTATCAAATACGAGCTAGTGGACGATCCCATGCCAACACGGAAATGCTTCCGCACCTTCTTGGCTGAAACTGAAACAGAGCTCGTATTCGGGAAGAAAGCTGGCTTGTGTTGGCTCGCGATTTTTCATACCTCGGGATTTTGCACTGAAATCAATGTATTGGCAAGAAGAGTGGACAATGGGGGAGCCATGCCAAAACGTGAAAGCTTAATTATCAACCCTTGTGCGTGCTTGAAAAAGCTACCGGAGGAGCTATGGCGCATAGAGAGCTTATGCCAACTGGGGATACATTGGCCTCAGCAGAGTTGAGAAAAGGGCTACGGGCTTTTGAAGATATGGAGCGGCGATATTACATCCAAATGTATCCTTATGGAATCTGATGGACTGAATGAGGTGAGTATTTGCGCTTTCCTCTTATTACTCGACCTTTAGTATTTGCCTAGTTATTTGGTATGCTTTGTTCCATATCTTCAATAGATTCATGTAGTACCTCCCTGAATTATAATTCGAATTAAAGGTTTATCTGAATAAATACAATTAAGATGATTATACAAATGCCAGTTTAATTGTGGTTGCTTCTATTGTCAAAATTATGTCTCTACATAGAATAGACTCAACTTGGGTAGCAAAAGAGGGGATAGCCTTCTACTGGAGCACAGAAAGAAAATAACAATTAAGAAGGACTTTAATTAAAAGTAAAAGAAGATTTGCGTTAATTTCTGATTATTATTTCCTTTACTTTTGTGTAGGTAAAATCAGAGGGGGAAGCATCACAATTGCAGCAGTTTAAACTATATAATCCTATATTAGTTGATCCATTCAGTCTTCAAAAACAAGTCGATGAGGCAGGACGTTGTTTCGTTTAGTTGACTTCAAGGATTTGCTCCAAGTGATGTGTGGTTGAAGTATTGTTTGCATATCTTAGAAGAGCCAAATTCAAAATTATTATATATTTTTAGTTGTTGGAATGGTGGTTTGTTCTCTATTGTTGTGTTTAATATTATAATAATATTTGTAATCTAGTAATTTAATCTTACACCAAATATAAGAGAGTACTAAATTTAATCAAATCCAGTCTAGATCAAAATTTATCTTCACTAATTCTATCCACTTCAGTCCAATTATATTCTAACAAATTTGACCTAATTAATTGAGTCCAGTGCAATAGGATAACCAATCGTCCCAAAAAAATATAATACAAGTTATTGAATTGTGTTTAGTCTGCAAAGCCATGTCAATTATCAAATTGCCTGCCTCAGGGCTAAGCTTTCCGGTGGACTTTGGGATGAGGGGGTAATTAGCCCACCACATTCATAATGGGCTGCATTTGGTTATAGCCTCCAGTTTAACGATCAGACACTAAAGTTTTAGCTGATTTCAAAATATCATAGCCTCCTTAAATTCATAATGGTACACGACATGTAACACCCTCCATTCAGTGCTGAATTTAACGACTTTTGACCATATGGCTAAAATTAGGACATGTTTAAAAGCTCGCAATTTCTTCCCAATTGATTTCATTGAAAAGTTATAAATTAAGACCAAAATCTAGCTCCAATAATAAGGATCATGACCTTTCTAAAACTTTGGGTTCGAGCTTCAGTGTCTATTTGAGATTGTTTTTAGGAGGTTTAAAAGTAATTTTAAAAATTAATTTTGTGTTTGATAAATCTTTTTATAAATCACTTTGAGTAAAATCACTCCATTTTATAATACATTTTGAAAAGTAGAAAATTAGTAGCTTTTCAAACTGTGATTTTGAGAATCATTTTTACACTTAATATAATTTCATATATATATATATATTCTCATATATATTATAAAACTCCAAAATCATCTACCTTTTCATTGACCACGATATCTACGGTTATTACCTCTTCTGTCGCATCACTGCTAGCCATAGCTTCTCTGCAGTTATTTAGTAGCTTCAAGCAAACCTCATCATCATAATCATGAAAAATCAACTGCCAAATCACACAAAATTTTCACCATATATATATTAGAAGACTGGAGAATATACAATTATATGTTATATAGGGCTTTTATCTATGCACGGCCATGTCCAGCTCTCATTCTGGAGTGTAAGGGATTTCACAACTATTTCTTAATCTCAATTTCGATGAGTTTTAAGGCGGGAGTCACTTGTCATCCTACAATATAATTTATTATTCTGTTAAATGACAAAATGTCGGTGACTGACCCTCCCGACCATTTCCTAAATAAAGACTCATATGTTTATAAATTTCTACCGATTTAATTTTCTCACTCATCTCATGTGCAATGAGTTTATTGCTGGCTCTGGATGACTAATTTCTAAAGAGAATATAATAAATAGAAATCAACTGGTTTGAGGCATCTACACCATTTATTTTTCATGTTTTATAAAGATTTGCCTAATGAATGAGACCTTATTCATTCATAATGTTATTTTAAAATAGAAAAGATGCCTCTGGCTAAAGCTGGCAATCTCGGGATCTTTATATATGTTTGATCAATAAATTAAGCAATTCTTATCGACAAGGATGAGCAGAAAATCGATTGGGTGGATTTAGTTTCGAATGGAACTGTGTTGGTTTGGTTTTTAATTCAAATTTGGGTTCGGTTCAATATTTTTAGTTTAAGACGGTAAATATTTTTTTTCGTATTTTTTAATTTTTTAGTTTTTGATTTTTTTATATAAATTAATTGGTTTTTTTGTTACCTTTATAATCGGACTAAACTGAACCATTTGGTTTAATTTGATTTTTTTTTTTAATGATAACCGCTTTTTGCCCACATCTCCTTAACGAATACAACTCGATGATTGAAGTGCCAAAAACCAACAATGCGAAATAAAAACTATCCGAAACCAAATAAAATTTGGCTATTGCTTAGGAGTTAGGCCATAACTCACAATGTGGAGATAATCTACTCGATGACCTATTATCATTGGTCACAAATCACAATACTGACGGTGATAGATACGATATAAAATTATTATCATGTGGGTTGTTGACTATTGTTTTTGTCTGCCTCATTTGATTCAGTAGAAAAATAATCATTTTTGCTCATATTTCCAAAAGAAAAAAATTATGTTGATGCTTTGCATCTTTTCGATAAAGTAATAAAAGATTAGGGGAAAAAAAAGTTGAGGCTTAACATATTTTTTTCCTTTTAATAGTATGGGGATCTTGAGAGACTTTTAAACATGAATTGAGAAAAGATTAATTTCTACAAATATCGAGAATTTTTTTTTCTTTTGATTTTAGATCAATCTTTTCACTATGCCACTGGAGGGGCATCTTCTAAATGAAAAATGTCAAAGAAATCGAAGATTGATAGAATGTTGACAAAATAATTGTAAAACAAGCCTATTTTAACCTATTGATTAATATTTTTCAGTTTACATGGACCATAGTCACTACTAGAAAAATGGACTTTCTCGACACTTTGTTATCGATACTTTGCAAAAAGTGTCAATAATTATGTACATATGCACCATTTTCCGCTTTTGACAAATAGGAATCACAGATTATTGATACTAGTGTGTCGAGTAAATTAAACATTAAAGATCACTTACACTAAAGTATCGAGATAAAAAAAAATCATAAAAATTTGTTTTAGCTCCAACTCAAACCGAGCGCTCTAAGGTTTAAAGATTTAATGTTTGAGCGCAGACCATCAAATCTTGTTGAATCAAAGTCATAATAATATTTAAATTATTAAAAATAAAAATATAAATAACAACAACACAAAACTCACACTTAATGACTTTTCCCCATCTACCAGATCTAGCTACTATCCCTTTCTTGCTTTTATCGTTCTCTTTCTCTTTCGTTTTTCTCTTCTCGATCTCTTCTGTTTTGCATTGTCCATTTACAAATTAAATTCAATTACTTTAGATAGATAATGAAAAGCTAATTAAAACTCCGTTTCGTTTTGCCATTTTCCCCAATTGAAAAACAAACCAAAACCCTAATCGCTTGTTATCGAAGGGGTTTTTTCTCCAGCTAAACCATCCAGTGCCTATACTGGGCAAGCAAGTAAAAGCCATCGACAAGGGGTAAAGTGGCACCATCGATTGCGTATTCAAGTAATCTCATCTCCCCCACAAGTTAAGTCCAGAGAAAGAATCAGAGAGGAGGTTATCATTTGGTAATGGTGAATATTTTTCTGGGCAATTTAATTAATGGGTTTGTTTTAATTTAGCTTATGATTAATATTTTTAATTTTTAATTTTTGGGTTGTTTCAGATGTTCAGAAATTGAACAGTAGTGCGACCCTGGTGGGTTTTGTTTTCCAAATCTTTTTTTTCTTTTGTTTAATTGTAACTTTAATCTTTTGTTCTTATTTTTCTATATCTTCACTCACATGCAGTCAAAAATACGGGCATTTTAAGTGGTGCATTACTTAAACTCAAAACACTTTCTTTGCCGCAACTCTGTTTTTCTGCCACATTTTGGGTCGATTTAAAACTTTTGTGCATGTGATTTTTTGTTATTATTATTTAAAACTAAGAAATTGCATTTTTAGTTTTTGAAATAAATCAATTGTGTTTCTTAAGTTTGATTAATAAGTTAGTTGATTTTGAATGTACTAAAATATGAAATTTCATTTTAGCTTTTGCTTTTCTAATTAAGAGATGATTGTTTGGGTATTATATTGGCTGAGTGACTGTGTATTTAGTGGTTACGAACTATTTACATTTCTGTTTCATGTGACGGAGGCAAATTTTGTTATATAATCCTACTTGTTTATTTATTTTGTTTTGGTTGGAAGATTTGTAATAGAGACAATTACTATGATATGAATTAATTAAGTTTGTGGTTGTGAGTATTTTGAGATTGTATAAAGTTGATGATTTGTCTTTGATTCAAGAAAGAAATGCTTGTTTTAAGGTGTTTTGCATGTTGTATTTGAAGTTAAAAGGGATTTTTAGAATCTTAAAAAATGGCTTGCAAAGTGGTATGAAGACATTATTTATTTGAACTCTTAACTTTTGTTAGTTACTTGACTTATTTTGACTACTTAAAAAGCCATTAGCGCCCATCTTACCTATTCATCTCCTATTTAAGTTTCAAAGCTACTTTTGTTTCAATTTCAGGATTTTGTCAAAATTATTATTATAATTCAATGATTTATAGGAGTTATTAGTGATTTTCAGAATTATGAGTTTATTATTGCAACAATAATCATAATAACATTGAACATTAAATTAATCATGCAATTTAATTAAACTTAAACTAACATTACATATGTGAAGTGGTAAAATATTTGAAATGGACAGAACTTGGATAACTTGTGATAGATTGTCCGTAGAGTATCGTTCGGAGTTGCTTTGATTTCTTAGATTTTGCCATTTTGAATGTTGAAAACCGAATGTCAATTAGATGTCCTTGCACCTTTTGTTGTAATATGGAGTTTCATACTCCTCAACAGTGAAGGATCATTTATTTGAAAAAGGTTTTCTCCCAAGATATATTGTGTGGACTTGGCATGGTGAGACTGATGTAAATCTACATTTACAAAGTGTGAAGACCATTCACATAGTCAAAGATTTAGATGTCGTGATTACAGTAACATAATTGACATGGTTGAAGATGCTTACGAGCATTGTGATAGAGATCTTACTTCTTTTAAGGATATGCTTGAAGATGCTGAAAACCTTTGTACCGGTGCAAAACATTCAAAGTTATCTGGTTTAATGAGACTTTACAATGTGAAAAGGAACTATGGGTGGTCTGATAAAGGGTTTGTTAGAAGTCCCCTGCTAATATTTTGCCAAATAATAATACTCTACCTAAGTCAATATACGAAGCTAAGAAAACAATGAAAGTCTTAGGCTTAAAGTAGAAAAAAATACATGCATATCCAAATGATGCATTTTGTATAGGAATGAATTTATCGATCTTGATGAATGCCCAAATTGTGGAGCATCTAGGTATCAAAGAAAAAAAGATAGCTCAATAAAATTTAGGAAAAGGGTTCATAAAAGGTATTATGGTATTTTTCACCTATTTCTAGGTTGAAAAGATTGTTTCAATCACCACAAATAGTTCAAAATTTAACATGGCATGCCAATAAAAGAATTAGAGATGGAAAACTTCGCCACCCAACAGACTCACCACTGCAATTGATTGACAATAAGTGGCCAAAATTTGCACTATAACCTAGAAATCTTTGTTTAACTCTCTCAACTGATGGGGTTAACCCACATTGTACACTTACCACTACTTATAGTTGTTGGCCTGTTATATTAATAACATATAATCTTCCTCCATGGTTGTGTATAAAGAGAAAGTTTTTGATGTTGTCTTTTTTGATATCTGGCCCTAAACAACCTGGAAACGATCTAGATGTATACCTAGCACCTTTGATTGAGGACTTGAAAACTCTATAGGATATAGGTATTGATGTTTATGATGCTTATAGAAAAGAAACCTTAATTTACGGGCTGTCTTGATGTGGACAATCAGTGACCTTCCAGCATACAGAAACCGCTCTGGTTGTACTATTAAGGACTATTATGCTTGCATAATTTGTGGGAAAGACACTTGTGCATGTTGGTTGCCACATAGTAGGAAAATGTCATTTATGGGCCATCGCTGCTTTCTACCACTTGGTCACATATTTCGAAAACTGAAAAAGGTTTTCAATGGGAAGTAAGAGTAGAATGAGCCTCCTAAAACTTTGTCTGGTGAGGAAATCTTAACAAGGTAGAAGATATTGATATTAAGTTTGGGAAAAAGAAAGCCAAAAAGCAAAAACATGATGACTGTGGTGGCGGTGATGGTGATGAGAACATAACTAAAAAATTGTACAAAAAAAAGTCAATCTTTTTTTACTTAGAATATTGGAAGCATTTATTAGTTTGCCATCAATTAAATGTGATGCACATTGAAAAAAATGTGTGCAAGAACATATATGGCACGTTACTTCATCAACTAGGCAAAAGAAAAGATGGGATTAATATTAGAAAAGATCTGGAGCATTTAAAAATCATGGGAAAACTAGTTCCTGATGAAGCAAACAAAAAAAACAAAGTCCTACCTCCAGCTCCATACACTTTGAGTAAACAAGAAAAAAAAAAGTTTTGTGAAACCTTACTGAGTGTGAAAGTCCTGATGGGTATTCTTCCAATGTCCAAAAACTTGTTTCAGTAGATGATTGTCGGCTTCAAGGCTTTAAGTCCCATGACTGTCATACTTTGATGCAACAATTTCTATCACTAGCCATTCAAAATTATTTGCCTATAAATGTGAGAAGGGTTATAATCGAGAATGTGCTTCTTTTTAATACATTGTCTTTGTAAAGTAGTAGATCCTAATACTCTTGACCAATTACAAGAGGAACTTGTAATCACTTTATGCTTCTGCAAAGCAGACTTTCTACCTAGTTTTTTTGACATAATGATCCATTTAACAGTCCACCTAGTTGAACAAGTTAGGTTATATGGGCTGTTTATCTTCGATGGATGTATCCTTTTTAGAGAGAAATGAAAACCCTCAAGAATTATGTTCGTAATCGCTAAAATCCGAGGGTTGTATTGCAGAAAGTTATATTGCAGAAGAAGCACTTGAATTTTGTGCTGAGCACCTCTCAAATTGTGCTGTTATTGGGCTGCCTACTGGTTGTCCAATTGATTTTTCTGTGGAAAGGCCTTTAGGGAGGTGCAAATATAAAGGTGGTTGATGATCATTGGTTGGCACAAGCACACTGATGTGTTCTAATGAACACCCCTGAAATCCAAATATATATTGAGTAAGTTATTAATTTTTCCCAAAAATATTATTATTGTATTATAATATTACTATACTAGTTTTTAAGTCTTAATAAGGTCTCTTTGTAGGGAGCATATGCATTATTTGGCATCAAAAACCCCTATAAGGCAAAAAAAAAAAAAATCGTGGTTGCAAAATGAACACATACGTACATTTTCTGGTTGGTTACAAGCAAAGGTCGAATTGCTTAACTAAATACAATATAAGATATAAACTTTAACAATATTTTTACATGTGACTAATTACTATGCTTTTAATTTAAATTATAGGTAACACATGATAAAGTAAATAATGTACCGGTTGACAAAATAGTGTGGTGGTTGGCAAACAAACCACGCTCAAGCGCAGTGACCTTCTCTCGGCTACGAGATCAATGGCTTTAATTTTACAACAAAGGACCGGGACAAGTAATCATGTGACCCAAAATAGTGGTGTTAGGGTTGTCGCTAACACTCTACAAATTTCTAGCTCAAAAGATAAAAGTCCTCATTCAAGACATGACGTTTTATGGAGTCATTGATGAGATTTGGCAGCTTGATTATCTAATGGTTAAAAAAACACTTTTCAAGTGTGATTGGGTAGATGATAGAGGGGTTTGCATTGACAATTTAGGTTTTGAAGTAGTTGATTTAAATCGGATTGGCTATAAATCTGATTGCTTTATTCTAGCTTATCATGCAAAACAAGTATTTTATGTAAATGACCAGCTAGATAATAATAAATCAATAGTTTGTTCAAGTGGTGACAAAGCTTATAAGTTAAATGGGGAAAGATGTGAAGATGTGGATGTATTTTCCCATTATCTAACAAACTTCGTGTATGTGAGTTGGATGAGAAAGATGATGAAGGAATTTATGACAGAAAAGATTGCGATGCTATTCCAATAGATATTGATTTAGAAAATCGTGAATGCATTATTGTAGCTAGTTTCCAGCACCAATTTTCATAGTTTTCCAGTAAGTGATTTATTTATTTCATTATATGCTATTGCTCTTGTGCTAACATATTAATCTAAATGATATACTTATTTATTTTAATCATTTTTAGGATTGTAGGAGATGGCTAAAGATGTTGAGTTCACTCTTTCGGAGCTCGAGGGAAGACCAAGGAAAAGAAAACAAACAAAAAAGAAGGGCTTGCAAAAAGAAGAAGTTATTCATGAAGCTGTAATTGAGTACAATTCTTATGGTGTTCTAGTTGGAAAGGGAAGAAATGATCTTAGGAGTTACATTGGAGTCATTGTACGTGAAACAATTTCAATTTTAATTAATGATTGGAGGCGTGTGCCGCTAGAGATGAAGGAAACTCTGTGGCTTCATTTTCAGGCTTTGTTTACTTGTTTAATAGTATGTTTAAAGAAATTATAGTTAACTTCCAGATTTGTTTAAAGCTGTTGCTAATCCATGTTATTGGTTTACAGAAAAAATTCAAATTGAGCTTGAAATACAAAAGCCAAGTGTTAAAGTGGATGGGGGTTGCATCAAGAACTTTCGAAGTGAACTGGCAACTGAATTCGTTCTACCTAACAAGGACGATCGAAAGTCACTAAGGTTGCCTCTTATTGAATATCCGAGCATTAAAAAGGAAGATTGGAAATTTTCTGTTAACAAAGTTTTGTCTGAACAATTTTAGGTGTGTTGTTTATTAATATTACTTGATTTATTTGTTGCTAGTTACTAATAATCAATGGTAACCTTTTTTTTTTTGTACTGTTTGTGTAAGAAAAAAGTAAGAAGGTAAAAGACAAAAGAGCAAAGAATGTCTACAACCATCGCTTGGGCAGCACAAGATATGGTGGCATGTTGTATAGATAAGTATGTGTAGTAAGTAATCTAATACATATAAGATAATAGAATCAATTATTTATGTTTTATGTCACCTTGTAAATGAAAGAGGAGAGTGGAGTTTCGGGCGGAGATTGACCGCGGTGAAGCTTGGTTAATGGCACGAGCAGACCGAGATGACAAATATGCTTCAAGTGACGCAATTCTTTGAGAAAATAGTAAGTCACTAGTATACTTAATTCTTATGAATTTTCTTTATAATGTGTATGTGTGTGGGTAGATATTTACGTACATATATAATGCTTTTTGTTGTAATTGTATGGTAACATTTACGCATGACAGAAGCTCAGTAATACTTTATCAGAACTTATTTCTTCGCATATAAAAAGGTTAAAACTTGTGTGCATGTGTGTTTGTATGTGTAATGAATGAGATGTCCGGAGATCAAGTGCTTGTGAGAGGTGTTATCTTGTAATATTTTCTATAGTTTCAATTTGAACGTATATGAACTTGCTCTGTGTTGAAGATTCAAAAAGGATGTTAGTTTAGTTTAGCTGATGTCTTGTACTCGTAATTGCAGATTTATAATATTTTTGTTTTTGTAGAATGAGCTGAAGAGTCAAGTTGAACAAGGAACATTCCAATCACAAGGTTCAAATGACATTCTAGGTCAAGCTCTTGTATGACCAAATAGAAGCAAGGTGCAAGGAGTGGGACAATTCATCACCCCATCTATGTACTTTCATGTCCCTGATGCCACTGAGTTAGCAAGAGAAAGAAAGATGTATCAAGAGAGTTTCCAATTCATGTCTGCTCAACTAGAACGCATGAATGCAAGGTTAAATGCGTACAGCAATACTGAAGTTGGAAGTTCTAACTTTCCTAAGCCCAAAACTTCCACTGGTGCTCAAATTGACAATGATCAGCAATCCCCTTAAACTATTGGAAAAAAAAAGGTTAGTATATGGCCTGTTACATGTCATTATGTTATTTCTATTTGTATATGCATGTATTATTATTAATGGTATGTATTTTGATTATTGCATAGGTAAGTCGACTCCAAAATGAAGAGTAAAATGAAGGCAGTCCTACCATAATTTCTAACCAACTCCTCAACAAACCCCAAAAAGTAGAGTGTGAAATTACTTCAAAGCCCACACCGAGAAGATCTCGAGACTAACTCCTAAAGTGTTAGATGTGCAGTTCTCTGTCATGACAAAGTACCCAAAAAGAACCACCTTTGGTCATCGGACCAAAGAAGAAAAAAGAACCACTTTGGTCATCGACCACGTGAGAAGAACCCAAAAAAGAACCACTAGTCATCGACGTGAAGTACTAAAAAAAAAACCAATGGCCATCGGACCAGTGACAAAAGACCTTAAGCTACGTGTGAAGAATACACGGGCAGCAACACGATCAAGAAAGAATGATAAGAGTAAATATATGAACATGTTTATCGAGAATTCCTTACCTCGGTTGATCAGGATTCGGCATGACACAACAACCTTTGGTGAAATTTGGGAAACACACTTGGACAAAATGATTTGTCTTTGAAATCATCGAGTTTAAGGAGGTCATAAACTGCATCATTAACATATGGATCAAGTACGGTAAATCGTAGCTTATGTTTTAGTAAACTTGGAGCTATTATTTTGTTTCCTTTATTCAAACTTACTTCGTTATATATGTTTGTTTCCTCTTTGACACTTGTATGAAGAGATGGAGAGCAATGGAAGTACAAAGCCTGTTCAATTTGGCCTTTTTGAGAAGCTATATCCAAGGGTCACTTCAAAGACGGGACTAAATATATTTCAAAGCTTTTAGGCTTGGCAAAATTGGGACAAGTCATCGTATTCCCTTATAACCCTGGGTATAAGCTTTTCTTTTGCTAGCCATATTCTTTATTTAGTAGATTAATCACGAAGTTAAAAAAATTTTACTTGTAATTCATGTGTGAGAATAATTTTTACTTTTTGTAGTGCCCACTGGGTGTTATTGGCAATTGATATGGTGAGACGACAAAGTATATTATCTTGATCCCTTGGAAGGTAGTCCTGATGAAGAGCTAATGCAGATTGTCAATCAGTTAAGTTTGTTATTTGTATCTTTGATCATGCTGTTTTATTTTTATGTCTTATGCTAATTATTTGCTAACGTTAGCTATGTCTCTTAATTGCAATGGGATTCGAATACATCAGAGTTTAAATTCTGATACAAAGGCCAATGTTCAATGGATACCTGTCAAGGTAAAAATCAGACAAATCTAAATAATTATTGTTAATGTACTGTAAAAAACTAATGTAATTTTGATTTTGTAGTGTCGAGGCGAGAGCAGCTTTGAATGTGGTTACTATGTGATGAAATACATGCTAGATATCGTCACAAATGTGAACGTTCTGAAAAATAGTGTAAGTATTGAAAAATGTTTTTATAATACTGCATCATATTGTTTTAATTTATTGTGAAATGATTACAAGGTAACATAATAGTCAAGCAATGCATATTGTATATATTTTATAAACTGTAAGGGTTCTTGATAATGGTGAGTATGTTGTATATACATTGAAGCAGATTATATGAATATCCATATAAACATGAATTAGGATTTGGGATATACACAATGTCTTTTGTATATCCCAACACAAAACAATTGTTTGGGTTGCAAAGTAGTTGTTAGTGGGGATGTGTTATCGTGGCGATGATGAGGATAAGTTGTCATCCCGATTGAGGTTTTGTATCTACATCTATATTTGCATTAAATCATGTATTGTTGGGGTTCACAAGTTGTTTGGCAATTAAACATTATTGTATAAGTTCACTTTAAAGTAGTAATTGATAGAATAAGTACATCAGCACTCATTTAAATGGTCTTTTTTTTTCAATTACCATGATCGGGATGTTCAAGTATTTACATATATAGTTATGGATAAAAAAAGTAACATTGTTGGAGTTTGTTTGTTGGCGTTAAGTAGTTTAGTCGAGAATTTTCGGTGAATAACTTGCTGTTTTGAAATTAAAGTTCAAGGAAATTGAGGAATACACCGTGAAGGACCTCTCGCGACTTCGAGATCAGTGGGCTACATACGTTGCCAAGTTAATTACAGCCTACAATCGTTGAGGTAACATACAAGTAATTTATGATTATTTTTCCTTATATACAAGACTAATTTTTCGTGGTGTGCTAATTGATTTTATATACTTGTAGGTGGAAAAAAATGAAGGCATATATGGATTCCAAAATCAGTGACATTGGTTAACATTTTAAGAAATTAATTTAGTACTTTATTGTTTACTACCGTGCTCCAATTAATTTGGTACTTGAAGTTTTTTTTTACCACCAAACAATGATGTAGTTGAACTATTTTAATTTAACGATATATTTGGAATGTGTATTATGTGAATTGCATTACAAGATTTGGTATGTTTAATGCATTGAGTTTATTTTAATTGTAAAATAAACAGGAAAAAATGTGATTAAAAAAATAAAGCACTACCAAGATAGCACCGTTATATGACACTAATTATTTAAATGACGTTAGGAATTTTCGATGTTAGTGAGTCGGTGGATTCACGATACTATAGTCGCATAAATCGGGGACATGTAAATAGTATCAAGTAAATGCTAACACGATTGAGTCACTATCTTTGTGATTCTCTAGTAACGCAAAATCTTGACATAGAAATAGTATCAAGCGATACTAACACCATCCTCTCACTATTTTGGTGATACTATAGTGACACAAATTCGACACGAAAATCACGACACCAAAAAGTAGTTTCAATGTGTTCGACTTGAGCATTATGACACAATTAACAAGTGTCAGCAAAAGTAATTCTTGACACTAAAATGGTGTCGGTAAAGCCCATTTTTCTAGTAGTGAGTAAAACAAGTCTATGTTATAATTATTTTTGTCAACGTTCTATCATATTTCTATATATATTTAATTAAATATCATTGCTCTTTCTAAACTAGGCTAGAGTAATGCTATTTGCACATGACATTACACAAAATTTACACATGACCACTCATGACAAGAAACATTTCTCTGTAAAATAAACTTCACTTTTGTTTTTCTAGCTTAATTATTTATTCATTGTTACACAAATACTGATGCTAATGTTGAATCTTAGTAGAATCAGAAGACATACATCATTGTTAGCTAGTGTTAATGGTATGATAGTAACTAGAAAAGACACAAACCAATGCAACAACAGATAAGCAAGCTAGCTAGAATGTGTGGATGACGAAAATCTTGTCCCTTGTGTATGGTTACAACCACTTTGCATGTTAGAGTGGCACTAAGTCACTCTCTTGCTTATGCACTCACGTATTTTGACAGAGTGAAGTGATACTAGATGTCGTTCTAGCGTATATTTTGAAAACTCAAGAAAGGAGCTCTCACAAATGAGAAAATATATCAATTGAAAAAATACTGAATAATTATGTGAAGAAAAAAGCATAATAAACTTATTTATACTAGTTATGATTATCCTATTCCTAATAAATTTGTGACTCCTTATAAAAAGAATATAATTTATATAAGAAAATATAAAGCAAATCCTAACCAAACTAGAAAAAGGAATTTAGACTTATACTTGTACTTTGACTCTACTAGTCCTACAATAGTCTCCTCCCGAAAGAACTCGTCCTCGAATTAATTCAATCATAATCCAACTTCGGTTTGCCCATTTGCTTGTGGATGACAAGTACTAGTATATTGTAAAGATATATCTAGTCTTTAGTTTGCCTATTTGAATACCACTAGACACGGTATGGAGTGATACTAGATGTCATTCTAGCATACGTTCTTGAAAACTTAAGAAGAGAGCTCTTAAAAATGAGAAAATAACACAATTGAGAAAATATAAAATGTTATTGATGAGAAGCTTGTTTCGGTTTTCGGTGAACAGGTGGCGGATGGCTGCGAAAATAGGCTGGAAAGAAAAGGCTAATGATGGGGAGTAGTTTGGTCATGGTGGTGATTTGCAAATCGCAGCAAAGGACGATGAATTGAGCAAGAGAAATTGCGGTGGTTTAACATTGTTTGGGTGATGTTTGCACCGATTGGTGTCAAATCTGTTGTGTTTAGTGGCAAAGGTAAGATTGCGGTGTTTGTACGATTGAATGGGGTGAGAAACATTGGAAATAGATGAAGAATGGCAATGACGGCAGAATGCGTGTGGTGGCTTCAATGGTGGCTTTTTTTTTTTTTGGAATTGATGGATTATGGAGGAAGGATTTGTGTATGGAAGGGGAGATCTCACAAAAGAGAAAATACCCGAATTGAAAAAATCTTTGAGTATTATTGATAAGAAGCTTATCTAAAGAAACAAGAATAACAAGTCTATTTATACTAGTTAAGATTATCCTATTCTTAATAAACTTATGACTCCTTATAAGAAAATGAATATGACTTAAACAAGAAAATATAAAGCAAATCCTAAGCAAATTAGAAAAAAAAGAATTTAATTAGTTCATTAGTTTAATAATTTGTTTTAATTCTAATTTAGAATAAAAATTGAACTCGACAAAATTGTTGTAGCAATTCCCATAACAACAATCCCTATAAACGATCTTGAATACTTATTATTATATTAATTGTGTGTACACTTGTACATTGACACCAATAGTATTAGAAACATAGAACAGTTATACACTAGAGGAAATAGCTCATTGAAAATTTTCATAATTTCATTT